>APFE030442119.1:0-16200 GCA_000404065.3 Pinus taeda | reverse complement strand
ATTACATCTGGGTACCTTGCTTTGGCTCCTCTTTCCAACTCGTCTAATAACATGTGCATCATAGTCTTGAGTGTAGCCGGGCCAACAACATACTGATGCATAGTGTTTGCGTTGATCTCCAAGTGTGTGTTGGTGGCTATGCGCATCAACTCGTCGAAGTACATGTCCAACTCCAGTCAAACTTGGTTCTTTGCCTTCGTCTCGTTGAGTGTGCCAATGGATGGGATCACATGCGTGTGCACAATGACATCCATGCTCCTAAACAATTGTGCATGCGATCGACACCACTGCTCACCTGCTTTGTGCCAGTTGTTGGGGTGGGTCTATATCCTACATGGGCGCAGTTTCATCAGTATGTGCATGTTGTGCCTCCTATTGTACCTATTCCTATTGCGCTTCCTTCTCTTCACTGCACAACTCTTGTTTTCCCCTCCGCCTTTGCACGATCCTCTTATCGCGCTACCGCTTCTTAGCCTCAATCTCCAAAGCTGCTTTCATCATAACTGGATCTGCTTTGAACTTGCAACTTTGCTCTACCTCTTCGTTGTCAACAACCTTCCTCCTGCCTTGGTCATGTGCAGGTCTGCTACCCTCTATTGCTGTTGATGGTGTTGTTCTATGTGATTTCATTGCCATTTCATCTTGATATCAGTGTCGATGAACAACTTGGTATCTTCATATATAGGCAAGCTCATCGACAGCCCCTTAACCGCATCTCTAGTTTCACTCTCAATGGTGTCCTTTGACCCTGCTCTTTGGGAGGCCATTGTACATGTACTACTGGAGGACTTACATGCAACATACCCATGTGACTGATTGTGAAGTTTGCGCAATTTTCACCAAGAGGCTCGGAGACTGACTGCTAAGACTGCGCAAGGCACAGTCCACGCTATCAGGACGCTGATTGATTGTTGGAACTGCGCAATGCAGAGTCCAACCGAGCTTGTTGAGGACTGAAATTGTGAAATGCACAATTTTATTCAGCAGTGACATGCAAATCAGTAAACTTCATTGCGCAATTTCTGGGGCGAGCAAGGCACTGCCTCCTAAGTTGTGCAATGCAAGCTTGAAGGCCAGTGTTGGGCTAGATTTATGCAATTTTTGGAGGGAAGGCGGAGCCTTCACTTCTAGAAATGCACATTTGCTAGCTAGGCAAGGCAGGGTCTAGGCCAAGGCAGCCTAGACCCACCACAAGCATCTAAAAACATGAGAAGTCTGAATGCATGGCGAAGTTGAGTGCAAACAAGAGTGAATGATCATGCATGCAAATAATGAGTGCAAGATTTAGAAAATGGGAAAGAAAGCATGTGTGTGAAGCGAGTCGCCATGACGATGACCGCTAGTGCATAAATGATGTCATGTATTCAACAATAGTGAGATGTAAAGAAAAACTAAACAGTGCTTCTACAAGCTAACATGCATCAAAACAATAGCAAGGGTTTATTGAAATCAAGTGAAAACACTTACATAAAGAGAAATACAAAAAGAGACAGAAACACAACACAAGACATGAAAAGTAGGCTTACCCTCAAAAAGCTGAGCTAAATGTGCCGAAGACTCCTAGATGTAATGTGGGGTGTTAGAGCTTCAAGATCGATGTGAGGAATGAGCTCTGCAACGTTCGGCAAATGAGTTTTGATAAGATTGAATTTATGACGCGCATGCCATAAATATAGGAAAAAGCGATACTTGGCGGGAGGTTTCTCAAACGATATTTGCATGTAACCTCCAATTGCTAAAAATGGATCCCTAAAATCTAGGGATGCTTTGCCTTTTGCTTTTTCTGGAAAAGCAACACATGCATAGAAATCAGGATTGATCAGTCCCAAAGGGAATCGGTCAACCTGATAGAACATGTAACAGTCTGCAAGCCTAGGGATGAGATTTGCATAGTTTCTGGGTTGAGCAAGGCTTGTTGTCGCTCAGGCATTGCGCAATTTATGGGGTCAGCAAGTCACTGTATCCCAGAATTGCACAATTTATGGGTTGAAGCCTAGTGTTGGGCTGGATCGCGCAATTTCCTGAGGGAGGATTGCCTCGCTGGATTGCGCAATTCGAGAGCCCAGTAAGATTGCATAATTTCTAGAGGGAAGGCTGGTTCCCCTCTAGAATTTTGCAATTTTCAAGGGGAGCATCTCAGCCAGAAAATTGCCTAAGTCCGGAATGACAGCCTACAGGTGGGGGATAAACAAGTTGACATGCATAGGCTATCGGGCCACTGAAACTCAATTGAAGCTTATGTACTTGGACAGTGTAAGACATGCTGCTAAGGATGGTTAGTAGGGAGGCTCCAAAATGAATTCAAGGCAAAATTTTAGAGGGTGGTTGTAGCTGCTACAAAAAAACCCTAGACATTCCTTGATCCATCCTTTGGCGGAAGTACCCAGTCCTAAGGTTTTGACTTTAAACCCTAGACTTTATCTTAGTCCAACCCTTGCTAGGGTTTAACACATACACTAGGATTATACTTTCAAGACTAGGGTTTTAATATCAAAGATTATTCAGCCATGAAAAGCCTATATATCATTTCCCAAGAACTAGGGTTTCCTTAAAGGGAACAATTAGTTAGGGTTAATCCAATCTAGGGTTCATAAACCGTAAATACCAAGAGTATTCAAGAATTTACAAATTTATAAGTCCTACAAACCCTATATTCTCAAAATTTTCAAAGACATGCAAGGGTACAACTACAAAACCTTAGGATTCTTCTTTTGAAAATTCTTAATGTAAACCCTATAAATCGTGTACACTTTTTTCAAATTTTGTACACTAAAGGGTTAATCACAAACCCCTAGAAACATTATTTATATTTATGTATGCAAGATAATACTAAGGATCTTTTCATCAACCTCATTCGTGATGCATTGTAAAAATAAAGGTGTTCATACCTTATTCGGGCTTTACCTTGTCCACTCTAGTATAGATCCCTAAGTACACAAGATGCTTGTGAACTTTAGATTTCTTGTATCTCCTCTCACAAGAATTTGTCCCATGGAAATTTCTTCAAGCTTGCATAACTTTTAGGAGTCTCAAACTATCATCTTCCACTATCATGGTCACTTTAAACAATAGTTACTGCTACATGTTCATGTCATTGTTATGTGACTATGTCATTGTCATGGATAGGATTTACTGTGGTGTATATCGATCATATTTCATTGAAGATCGAGACCATCCACTGTAAGAGTTCATCCTTTGTAGAAGTTTGACCATCTACTATAAGTGTGAGACCATCCAATCCTATTTGAAATCACATCGAGTAGAGCGAGATCATTTCAAAGGTAGAGTGAAATTGTCCATAAGTAGAGCAAGCCAAAATAGGTAAAGTGGTACTATTCCAAAGTGCCACCGAGCAAGAGTCATGTTATAGGTGCAAGATCGTAATCAACAACAATAGTGCAAGAGAGTCAAGCCACATAGCAGGTGAGATAGTCAAGCCATAGAGTGAGGATGTGTTGTGAAGATAAATCCCTTCTGTGGACAAAAGCGATCTCTCTAGCCTAATGAGTTGGTTTAGAAACAACTTAACATACTAATGCATACTTTCCTATCTTATGTTGAAAAATGCAGAGAAACCTACCTTTCTCTGATGCTAAGTGCTTAATCCTTTGATGATGAACTCGATCCCTTAACTTCCAGGCTTGCTCCTCACTATTCCTTGCATCTGAATACACGTAAGAGAGATCACAAGACAATGAGAGATACAAGAGCATACATAGTGTATATCAAACATAAACTACTTGACAGATGAAGGAGTATCAAGCTAAATGCATAAATATTTAGACATTTATCGAAAGTGAACATCAGATGTATATATTAATGAATAAAAAAGGGAAGTATACAACAATTACCTTGATGCTGGAGACCTCCTTTTGGGTGGAATTCCAAGTCCAAGGCAAGACTCTTCAAGCACTCCTTGTCCAAGTTAGATGGACAATATTTGGGCATAATCTCAACATAGGAATGCAGGCAATCAATGACCAACCATTTGGGGATGGAAGGGACTTGATTTATAGGAAGGGAGATGGAGTTAGGGATCCACAAAAGAGGGAGGAAGGTCCACATCTCAAGGGGAAAGCCCTTAAAGGTAGGATCAAGAGCTCCAAATGGGAGAGCTCGACAATATCTCTACACAACAACATCCAACTCGTTGTTTCTCGAAGTTTCTAGCGTAAGAAGCTTCTCCTCCATTTTGGTAAAATCTGCCAGAAGAGCTTCATCGTGGGTTTCTATATCAAAATCCACATTGCCAGCACTAGGTCAATAATATGAAACGTTCCATCAACACGGGCTAGCAGTGGAGCAAAGATCGATGGTCCTGAAAATTAGGGTTTTAGGGAAACTTCTCCAGAATTGACTCAGGGCAGTGTTTCTTCTATTCTTTAGGGATGTCTTTGTATGTGTATGATGATCAATACACTTCACAGTTGTCAAAATTTTGGCACTTTGGGATGTGGAAGGAGAAGTTAACAGGAAATGTGACAAGATACTGTGTAACAGATGCCCCCTAAAGCATGAAGGCAAATCAGGAATGATGGGTGAAATGCTTTACAAATCAAGGCAAGGACTAGAAAACATCGCCAAGAGACCTGCAAATCAAGCATATACATATAGATAGCTGACATCTCCGATATAAACATGCCTAATGATACATGATTAGGCATCTAACAATACCTGAATCCACAGTATGGTCGTAGCTATCTGAATAGAAGGGATCATGTGAATGGATCCACGATATGGACGAAACCATCTGAATAGAAACTATCATATATATGGACCCATGGTATGGCCGCAAGCATCTGTATAATCATGAATAACTCATAACTCCACACAACCTGGATTTATCAGAAGAAACCCAGGGTCTTGTTGAAGCCCTAAAAATCATTGCTACAACATGGGAGAAAACTACTCAGTCCAAACCTTGGTTAGCAACTCCTTTTCCGTTTGGTATAGTGGCTCCGACTGGAGATAATGGGACCAGTTTCCCAGAAGATATTTTGATAGTGTTGGTGGGGTGATATATGATGTAACGGGGGAATGATTAAGCTAAGTGTCATCTAATCTAAGCTACTAAACACGTGCATATATCCTAGTTTAAACACAATTATTTAAATATAAATATACCCAGGAATTAAATACAATATGCGATCTACAATGATGTCCTACAACAATTGGTAATATAGATCATTCAACTGCAATAAGAAATGAAATTGTTTAACAGTAATCGTTTTGGATAAACAGTTAGCCAAAATGATTGTGAAAGATATATTGCATATAAATTGTTCATGTATTCATAATAAAGTCAAAGAAAACATCATACAAAAGTGCAATAATGCTAACTATAATTTATACTTTCACACATAAAACAATTAACAGAAGAAGTATTGCCTGATACATAAATAAAACAAGATCATAAGATAAAAGTACCATATATGACAAGTCCTACTCATGTGCTTCAACAATATTGACCAACTTTCAATCAATCCAACGTATTCTAAGAGTACAAAAGTTCATTTCAGTAAAGCATGCTAGATATTTAAGAGAAAATAGAGCCTGTTCCATTCATTCTATTAGAACCTCCTAGAAAGTATAGAAGTGCAATGTTTCAAAGAATGTGTCTGATAAAATTTCTGGGCCCCTCTCTAAATGCACAAGAGGGGTTTAAATACTAAACTATAGGTCCTATAATAGATAATTACAAAAATATCTGAGTAGGTTTAAACGACTTGCCTCAGATTATGCGAAAATAAAACTAAAAATAAAAATAAACTAAGTGACTAACTCCTTTGCATTTGATCTTTGAGATCACAAACATCTGTCATAGGATTGAGCTATGTCGGTTGGTTGATCACATATTTCAACTGCCCAACAAATACAGAGTGTGTTAAAGCTGGCACCATTTTTTGTGTGGAGGTTGTTAAGAATCTCAATGTCATCCACTGACTATATGGTTTTACTAAGAACTGTCGGTATGCTTCCCAGTTTAGCTTGCTCATCTGTCTGATCACCTCCTCTTTTTCCTTTGATGCCTGCCTCCGTTGTTGTTCTAATTGTTTGACATTTGGAAGAAATCCTAGTATGCTTTCTGTAACCAGGTTAGCGCCATGCAGATTTTCGTTGATGGCTTCTATTTTGCTGCTTGCTGCTACTACTGCGATCGTTGTTGCCCTTTCTGCTTGCTTGATCCGAGAATCCCAATCTCTGAACAAGATGTCTTTATGCGATTCCTCCAGTTTTGGAAAATCAATCTTTCTCCCTTTTTTCTGATTCTTTCCAGGTGATAAAGTTAGAAATATTTTTATGGATTTTGTCATACTCAAGTCTCATGTCGACAACTTGGCTTGTCAGCTTATCATTGATCTTGCAATAAGGACTTATTTGCGAGATTTTCTAGCAAAGAACTTCCTTCTGCTACATTAGTAGGAAGTTAAGACTGAGTGCTTCCTTTATGAACTAATCGATTTGCGAATTGTCTTTATACTTATTTGTCATAGCTCGTATCTACACGTCCCTTTCTGCTAGGATGGCCTGATGTTGTATTCACATCTATTCAAATTCTTACTCAAGATGGGCTACTTGTAATTCTACTTGTTGATTGGATTTCTCCTGAACCAATTGTTGTTCCAACAACATAATTCTTTGTTCCTTTTCTTTAAGCAGCATTTGGACCTCTGCCGCTTTGTCAATAGTTGTCGTTGCATACGCTCCTGTGAATTGCGACATTCTTGTGAGATTTTCAGATGGGTCTATGGGCGAGTCCTTCTGTACAATGTCCATTTGTTCATTCTCAGGAGTCGTAATAGTTGCAACACCTAACTTTCTTTTCTTCCTCTGTCTTTTGATGACAACTTTGTGGGTAGGATTGTAAAATACATTTAGTGGAGGAATTTCCTCAATTCTCAAAATAATTTCTGAAGTGGGGGTGGCAGGAATGAGCTCAACATCCTGAGTGCCTATAGTTTTCTCTACTGTTATTTCTTGAGTTGACTTGTGTTGTGTTTGCTTAGGAGTCCGTATATCAGATGTTTGTTCATTTGTGTGAAGCTTCTTGTTGAAATGTTCCCATTCCTTTTATAAATCAATAATTGGGGTTTTTGCTAATTGAGTGGATGTGGAGTGAAATTTTGCATGTTTCTTTGCGGTGGTTTGCTCGACTGTTTCCTCTGTAGTTCGAGTTATTTCCCTTTCAGACTCTTTATTTTTATTACCTCCCCCATTTTGAGACTGGTGCTCTGAGTTCTCTGACTCATGAGTAGATCTCTCTTGGGTTTCTTCTTCGGAATTCTCTTTGGAGCTATCCTCCAAGCTTACACTGGGATTTGGCTCCCTTATTGGTTCAATCTGCAGTAGGTTCAATGGGACCTTCAATAATCCTCTTTCTATACACATGGAAAGCTTCAACATCATTTGGGGAAAAAATTAGTGATGCCATATGTGTCACTTCTGAAATTTTTTCTTTTTGTAGGAAGAGGTCATCGAAGGCGTTCTCTTCATGGGTGAATGGTTTCACTTTCACCATAGTAGTGAAGTCTTTAGTGGTGCCATTCAGGTCATACTTCCTTCCCAGGATTGTAGCTAATTTTAGAGACTTCATGATCTCTGCTTCTTTGCATGCATGTCCAAAATCATGTAGTGCAAACGCACCGCATTGCAACGGAAATGTAGGCCAAATGACCTTCTTTTTCTCTTTCAATCCTTTTCTCAACCCACCTTCCCCTGCCGTTTGGTAGGCTATCTCCCTGGCCATTAACTTGTCAGGGACATAGTATGGGAGAACATGTGGTGAAGCAATGCTCCCAAATACTCTGATATATGTAAATGTTTCCTCCCCAAACCATCTGGCTACAGGTAATTCATCGTCTTTTGAAAACCTAGGGGAAGTTGTGTTGTAGACTTGTTTATGGATGCGTAGCATAACTCCTTAACAAATCTTATAAAATCTGGGGTGAAACTGAGACTCCCACAAAATCTTATGGTACACATGGATAGGAAGGGGGTCCACTTCCATCCCATAATTGGAAATTTGGAACTAAAACAGATTGCGTCCATTACAAAAGCGCTCATAAAAAATGGGGAATAAACCCTTAAAGAGGGACTTCTCTTTCTCCTATATTCCATAATGGATTTTTCCAAATTATCAGACAAAATTTGAGCCCTATTCATTATCGTTGCATTCACAACTGCATCTATTAATGGAATCCATTCCGGGGAAAATTTGGTGCTATCGGGTTTACCAAACAATCTACATAGCATAGTTGTTGCATAACTATAAGGGGGAGAGATAAATGTCGTAGAATACATACCTGTCTTATCCCATTTGATATTGCCTTTGCTTGCTGTCCAGGTTTGCACGATGTCTTCCAGGTCTTCATTCTCATTAGTGAATTGCTCGAGGAACTATTTATTGTAGAGCTTTTATGGCTCTGGCAAATGGTACATTAGCCGTAGGCTTTCTATTGAAAAATATCCCATAACCTCTTGCCTTTGATTCTTGAATTCTCTGTCTGAGACATCCACCACATCAATTATCCACTTGACCATCTTTGTGTATGGGATTATCTTTGGTCTCGCGGCTATGCGGTGTAGGAATGAGCATGATGTCTCGAATTAGGAGGCGTCACAGGAATCATGAGCATCGGTCGTGGCCTTTGCTACCAATGGCCTTGGTTTTTCCTCTTCTAACAAATCATATATGGCCTCCCAAGTTGAAGTTCCTCCGTCTTTGCTTCATGTAGTATCAAAGAAAAGAGGGATCATTTTTGACTTTTCAGACGTAGCTGCCTTTCCCCTCTTTTCCATTGCTTCTAATGACTCTTTCTCTGGATTTTTCCTCAAATGGGGCAGAGCCGAAGATATTATATAGGCACAAGCAAGAATGAAAATGTGGCTGAATGATACAACTAACCTTGAAAAGGTGACAAGAAAGGAGTTTAATTAAACACAGATGAAAATATATCGTATCACGTCGAGCCGCTTCTCAACATAAATGCCATTAACCCATACTAAATATCCACTAATGTTTCCTTATCACTACCTTTATTTCTTATTAATGTTATGTATCGTAAAACGGGAAGAAAACTTTTAAGGTGGTGAGATTTAATCTGAGAGTGTCGATTTTGTGATTGTGATGCAATATCACAAATCACATAGTTGATTGTGCACTTTCTTAGAGTTTCTTAGTTTCCTATGGAATGCGAGATACTGTGTGTTCTTTATGTTTAAAGTGTAGCTTGTTTGATGAAATTTTCACGTTATAAAGAATTTTTTTATTGCGCAGCAGATTTAAGTGCTACTTTATGTCATAGGCTTTAATTGGATCCAGGCTCTTATCACATTTCACAACATCGCACGATTCGTAAGTTTTAAGACCTTTCTTAAGTGTTTCTGAAGCGATGCGATAAGGTTGACCGCCTCATCGCAATATCACATTTCACATGTTTCGTGAGAGTGCACTCTTTGTGAATGGCGATATGTGATACGAGCTTTTGTTTTAATAGGAAATGCCTTATGCCTTAGTTTTAAGTGAAAAAGCATAATAATATTATGTTAAGGACAATGATTCCTTTTGATCACCTTTTGCGTGTTTTGCTTGTTAATAAGGCTTTTGACACACTTGGTCCAACGATATGTGAAAAGGTGAGTATTTCTAGCTTTCAAAGGGTTTCAGCTTGATATCTTGCTTTAATATGAAAATTTAAAAGAAAGTGCCTAAATGCTAAATTTATTTTTTGAAGGATTTTATCAAGGGTCCCTATTTATTGATAGAATATTACCTATTACATTAATAAATGGGGATGTTGTTGAATAGCACAATCGGTCTTCATCTCTGTCTCGATCCAATCAATGTACAAATTCTACCATGTGAACAGATGTGTTGAATTCGAACATGATAGAAAACCACCTGATTACCAGTCAATAATGTAAACTGTTAACATGCATGAGAGAAACCACTAATAATGACAATGGTTCTCAAGGTACAATCAGCACAATCCACGAGCGTGAATAAGGAAGATGAAGTCGAACACTCACAAAATCATTCGATTGAAGGCCAATGATGTGAACCTATCATCGAATGTGAAGGACTTGCCATTGAGGCATGCAAGCTCCAAGGTACTGGAAGGGAGTTTCTAGATCATCTTCTTGGATAACGGGCAGAAGTCTATAGGAAGTGATTCGTTGAAGGAGGGCCATAATGTATCCCTCATCATCGACCCAAAACAAAGGATATAGTAGAGTAGGTAAGTTTGATTCAGGACTATGGTAGGAAGTCAGAAAATGTATAAGTGGTAAAAACTGTAGATAAGACTTCTCTTGAACATATCGGTGACACCACTATGGAGTTTGGTAGCATTTGACTCAACATAGGATCAGAGCTCATGATGAAAAAGTAGTATAATTTGATGAGAGGCAAAATGGATTTCCCAAACCCAGGAAGGCAAGAGATGAAATGAGGATAACCGAAACCCGACATGAGAAATAGATAATTGTAATGTTCAAGAGTAACATGCCGCCTTTACAAAATACAAGAGAAGTTCGCTTTCATTTTTCCCTCACTATTTCTAGTGAGTACCCCATTATTTTTTATCACAAGATTGAAGGGGATAACATATGATTTCCATATAAGTTCATCCTCAAATGGATGAATCATTCCTAGGAAGTTTAACGAGTCCTAGGAAGGAGAAACTTGGTCTCATCATGGTGATAAGTCTTGCATCGTTTAAGTTTTACAAATTCGATGAAGGTGAAACTTGACATCTTTTTCATGTTTAGAGAGTTTGAAAAAGAGGTGAAAAAGAAAAATTTGAAGGTCCCTTTTCATAAATCGTTTCTTGAACCCAAGAAGGTAGAAAACAATATTTAAGAGAATCTCTTAGCCATGTTCGACTAAGGTATTCCTTTTTTCGTAAAATAGTCTATCTCAGTCCGGAAAAGGGTTAAACTTATATTGAGTAGACGTCATTTAATTTACTTTAACGAGTTCGAAACGACAAGTAATTGATAATCTTTTCATGTTTCCAGAGTCAGAAAATAGCTTAAAGATGACTCGAGGGGGTTCCTAAAGTGATAAAATAAAACTCGTTGAATCAGTCAAAATTAATCACCATCACCATGTATCTATGACTTGTTGCTGCATAAGTAAATGAAAATTACCGATTTTCGAGGAAAAATATTTTTAAAAAAGAGTGAAATGCCCTAATTTGGTAAAATTGTCTTTGAAAAACTTATAAAAACTCAAAATTTTTTTGTTTTGTTTTGTTTTTGTTTTTTGTTTTTTACAAATCAGAGAGAAATTTTACCCTATTTTACCTCTACCTTTAGGTGAGGATTAAGGTCAAACTCGGACACCATTTTTCACGTCATTTGCTGCAGGTAAGACATATGTCCCTTCCCTCCAATCTGGCTATAATTTCATGTATTTTCATCCATAGATTAAGTTGTAAGGAGGGTTTAACAAAATTTTATGTTGAGGGCGATCAGCACGGGTTTTACCCATCGAACCGGTGCTACTCAACCTATGGCCAACTGTGACAGCGCGAGAAAATATAGAAACAGTCGCGTTGGCGCAGAGTTGCAAACTTTTTTGGACAATCCTCCATGTTTAATGGTTTTTTCTCAAATTTGTTTCCATAGATGTTCATGAAATGTTGTTTTATGGATGTTCCACAGGTAAATCAACCAAAAATGGTGATCGAATGGAATGAAAGAGGAGACGAAGCTCAAGACAATCAAGCAACTCAGGACCCAAATTGCATTGTTGCCATTCGAGCATGCAAGTTGCTAAAATTCTTCAGGATTCCTAGGATTAGAACCCATCTCGAGATACTACAACATCTGGTTGATTGGTGGGATGTAAATCACCAATTGTTTATCATTGGGGATTAGGAGCTTGATTTAGATGTAGTAGACAACTATTTCACTACGGTTTTGTCGAGAAGGGGACAACAGATTTAGCTGTTTGGTTCTTGTACTAGAGGGGAAAGTACGGATATGCTGATTTCGAGACATTACCCAGGCACTCAGAGAAAACTCAGAGTGGGAAGATAGACATAAAGACCATCACCAATCTCCCGCTAAGAACAATTGTCCATACTATGGCCTGAATAGCTGTGGCTCAAGCTTTGCATGAAGCAACAAAGGCTCATTTCCAGTACGCCATTGATTGTCTAAGCCCCACAATCTTTAACTGGTGTGAAGGATTGTTGGTCAACATGAAGAGCCAACTCACGAAATGCAAGTCAGGAAAGCTAAAATAGTTCGTCTATGGATCTATCTTGGTGGCATTCTTCTTGGAACATGTACCATTGTTTAGATATCAGTGGATAGAAGTGGATGCACCAGCGCCCAGAGCATTGTTGCATAGGTGGGGTGAGTGGATGCCTCGATAGGGATGTGGTCAACGAATGTTATTTCCTCCAGCATTTTTTGGATGGCTGTGACAACAACTAATCATGGTAGATGATTGGGAGTACTCTGGCATAGATTTCCAGGGAGCTCCTGACCTTCCACTTCCACTAGGCACATAGTGGACTGATACAGGTAAAAACCAATTTAAATTTTTTTGATGTTTTTGATGGTTTTTTTTTTTTTTTTTTTTTTTTTTTTTTTTTTTTTTTGCTGAGATTTGATACTTGTGATTTTTGCAGATGTTGGACCAGAGAGACCTCCAGGGTTTTCTCCGATAGCTAGGCAAGTGGCATGATAGATCAAGGAGGAGGCACCTTATGAGGAGGGAGTTGACCCAATCGTAGAGGTGGAATGTAACCTGGAAGTCTTGACAAGAGGCATTCCAGAACATGCGTCTGTTGATGAGGTGCCACTGTGATATCATAGGCATACTATAGGGGCACTCGCTAGACTGTGTCGGTTGTTGAACCGAGTCATTAGAGTTGTGTTGTGCTACCATGAGAACCATGTGGGTGGATAGCCATCACTAGTCTTTATTTTCCGCACTTATGTAGGCTGAAGAAACCATGTGTCTCAAAACAAACTTTTTTACGTTTTGATGTAATAATTTTTTTACAAACACTATATATCTATCTATATATATATTATATATATATATATATATATATATATTATATATATAAGTAGATAATTCATTAATTCACCATTAGGGTCATATATTGCCCATGCGGCGGAAGATAGATTCCATGTATTACGACAAGCAATATCATCGAAACCGACATGAAGGTTTGATGACATTTGCAAACCAAGTAGAACACACTGTAAGCAGAGGAAAAAACCATTTGCAAAAGCAAACAAACACACCAAAATCAATCACACTAATATACAAATTATTTATACAAAAACACACATAACACTTTTCAGATGGAGCCCATTTCGGGACTCGAGTAATTGATCAAGAGAGAGTAAAACCGTAGTTTCACCATCGACATGACATGTAAACATCGACTCGACTAATTAATGGAACGATATGTTGGATACCTATACCAATAGGTTTCATATTTCATGATTGGATATCAAAGGTCCAAATATGCTCAGCTTTGACAAATGCAAAGATCCCATATTTCCCTAGGAAAGGCAATGTCTGTATCAGTCTTGGTAAGAACTCAAATTTTGATGGGTGGTCCAATAGTCTAATCTGGATCATGCCATGTTTTCAATTTCTATGTTGTAGAATAGAGAAGGAAATCTGTCCAAACTGTTAAATCTTGGCAGATAAGTAGCTAGGTAGAGAAACTAAGGCTCCCAACTGCTTAATCTGGGACCTTGGAAGGAATAAGGGTTGTTTTAGATAGGAAATGAAAGCAAAAGCCAGTGAAAAGAAAAAGGCATTCAAAGGGTTGCTAGTTCAAATGCACCCTCCAAGAAGCAAACAAAAAATGTTAGGATAACTAGTTGGGTAGGTAGCTGGGGTTGCAGAAAAGTTGTCTCTTCCAAGACTAAGCTTGCTGAACCATCTACAAGAAAGGCAACACACTGGAGCATGGCTAATTCCCTTGTTTTCAGCTGTATTTCACTCATTACTAACACCCTTTCCCAAGATGGACAGAGCACAGAAATTAATATCTTTGAAATATTCTTATGGCTTTAAGAAGCCACATTTCTTGTGTAAAAATCTTTTCATTTTGATGTACTCCTTATTTCAAGTTGTTTTTCAAAGAAAACTTGTTAAATCAGCCCTCACTCATGTGTTTCACCCATATTAACAGCTAACTCTACTATTCTAGCTCCCTATACTCCATGATCCCTATTATTATAAACACCATGGTCTATAAACCCCAAAATGTCTATAAATATCCCCCCCCTGGTGCTATAGCCATATGGTCTGTTTAAAAGGAATCAAAATGACACCTGGTCACTTTGATGAACCTCCCAGGCCTCCTCCTCTCATTCCAAGTCATAGTGGTCATTTAAACCCTCATTTGCAAAGAAAATCCTATGAAAAGCCACCCCTACCCATGACCCTTTTTGCAAAAAAATGACTCCTGAAGGTTCCCCACCCCAAAAAACCCTTTTTTCCCCTTCTCCGCCTAAAAAACCCATTCTCCAAAGTCAAAAATGGAATTTTAATTAAAAGCGCGCGGGCGAATAAACCCTCAAAAACCCAAAAAACTATAGTCTACCTCCCCGCACGCATTTTAAATTAAAAAGGACGTCAAATCAATGAGCGGGTCCTACCGCACAAACCCGCCGGCAGATCCTCATCTCCGCCAGCCGTCCGATCTCCCGCCCCGCCATCCGACGGTGGGCGGTTGATCCGCCTGAGAACTTGCCCGATCTTTTGCGGCCGAGGCTGCCGTACCCCTGCCACGCGTCAGGCGCGGGATATGTTCGCTGCCCCCCCCCTCCAAACCACTTACCGCCGGAGGGCCTACCGGGGAGACCGCTTACCACCCTCCCCCTCACGCTGATGTCACGCCTTCGTCAGCGTGACGTCACCCCACCTTTCGACCTCTGCCGTGCATCCACCTCACCCGGCCCCACGCATGACTCCGACTACCCCGCCACCATGGCCATGCCACCCAAGCAACCATGCCACCTGGGCATCCGCGTCACCTGCCACGTCATCCCCTCCATACCTTGGGCCCACCATGACGTCAGCATGACATCATCACAAAAAGGCACCAATTCGCCCAAAATGCATAAAAAGGGCAAAAAACTGTTGTTTTTTAACGTTTGCTGCCGAATAACCTGGAGCTCAGCTGAGGGCGAATTTGATTTCCAACGGTCGGAAAACAAAAGTCATCCGCTACAACTGTTGCTGCCTCCATTGTTGATTCAACCGCACTCAATTCAACCTTTTCGACCGCTGCAACTGCCCATGCGCCGTTAAAAACAGGTATTTCGCCGCAGGCACCCTCTTGCCCTCTCATTGTCCATATAAAACCTGTTTCCTGTTCAATTGCTACTGTAATTCAAGAAACCCTGTGGTTATTCGCCCTCAAAACTGCCCGTGAAGACCTCTGTAAAATCCTGCACAGAGAAACTGTCGGGGAAAACCCGCGGCAAACTGAAACTCTGCCCAATTTTTCCAACAGAAGGGCAGCTACGGGGCCTAGCCACAAGTTAAGAAACACTGCATTGCATCCTCCTTCACCTCTGATAAGAAAACCTCTGCAATTAACCAGCTATCCAGCTAAAAAACACTCTGCCACATTGAGACAGAGTGCCCCCCAGAACTGTTAAACCTGTGACAGCCTTTTAGAAAACTTCCAAGACTGCTCACTGCAGACAGAGAGCAGTATACCCCTAAAAATCAATTTTTGAGGCACAGTGAGAACTGCCAGTAAAACCCAAAACGATGGAGGCTTTAACTGCTCTGGATACCTTACCCCTTAACCCACCCAACAGAGACCTAGAAGCCATACCTTTGGTGGATGATGATGCTCTCATCACAGACTTTGTGGCACAAAGGAACCATTTGAAGACCTATTGTCAGCTAAGGAACACTCATTTGGACGGCAGTGACCTGTATGGGATATGGCAGTCCAATTTGCCTATTTACTTTCTGCCTTCTGTCAATATCTTTCCAGAAATTATCCATCTGTGTGCAGAAAATTATGACCAGGATCTCAGGGCTGTGAAGTCTCCATCTGGGAGCATCCTTTTTCACATAACTCCAGACTCCATTAACCAGATGCTTAATTACAATCAGACCCAGTTGTTGTATCCTTTCTCCATGGATTATTTGCTAGATGTGGGCTCCAGACTTTCTACTCCAGACATTGAGGTCAT
>APFE030442116.1:53439-66730 GCA_000404065.3 Pinus taeda | reverse complement strand
TTTCGGGTTCTCAACTCTTCTTAACTTTATCAAATAAAAATTTCAGAATAATCTTAAAAACCCTCCAAAATTATCCTCTCGAAATCCTTATACCTCCCTCCTTCCTCATCACCTTGACACTTCATCTTTTCTTAACTCCTGTTTCTAGATCATCCCAAAATCATCCTCCGAAAATTCTTATACCTCCCTTAACTCCACCTTATGCCTCTAGATTCATACATATTAGAACCTCCCATCCTCTCCATCCATTCCCTATGGTCCCTTCAATGGAACCAAAAGCCACAATTAAAAACAATGGAAACAAAAGCCACTATTGAAATTTTTAAGAATATTTTTCTTAATTAATTAAACGTTAAATAATTTCTTTAAAAAATTAATATAAATATTAATTGATTAGTAAATTAATTTAATTAATTTGTATAAATTGCAATTTTAATTAATTTGTATAAATTAATTTAATATTGTAATATATTGAATAATTATTATTTTAATTTATATCACTTAATTATGATTAGTTTTTTTTTTTATTAAATTTCTTAATTTTGGTCCTGGACATGCATTTTTTCCATAATTCTGGAGGTTTCGACACTTTCAAAAATTTGGAAAGACATATTCAAGATTTACTTTGGTAAATGAAAGCTCACAATATCTGTTGGAAAAATAAGAATAAGGAGAAGAATCTGGGAATGAAAGTTAACATATTTAATAATTTAATGGCCCCAAAAATTTAAACAGAAGACAAAGTGAGAATTTGCAACAACAAACTGGGTTTTCTTAAATCATTTGAGAAAATTCCATTGGCTTGGGAAAAATGATATAACTAATTCATTCCCCAAAAATACTCAAAGGATAATAAGATCCATTTGAAGTAATCGTAGCATGAAATTTCTTTCTATTTTATTTATTTTAGCAATTTTATGAGAGTTTATTTTTCTGATTTCTAATATGCAATTTAATTTATTTTTATTTTGGTTTTGATTGATTTGTGATAGGAGATCAGTTGGAGAAGTTCAGATATGAGGAATTTTGGAGCAATGGGAAGAGACCAACAAAGAGAAGAATGGGGAATTTTTATATCTAATTTAGGATATGGAAAACTACTCTCAACAATTTTCCATTGTTCTAGATTCTTGTACTTATTAAATATCAGTTTTGAGAATGAGGAATGGATTCCTCTTCTCTGCAACTAGAGGCTCTCAAGGCACTATTGTATAGGAGACTATAGCTGTAGGCAAGGGGAAAAATTCAGATTTGAGGTAATTGAGGAAAACTCTGTGATTTTTCTTATTGTGCATTTGCACTTTTGTAGTGTAATATGAGTTGAATTTTGGAGAGATAAAGTGTTTTGAGTTTTGAAAGAGAAGATTGTTTTGCACTACAGTAAGCAATTTATCCAAGGAGCTAAAGCTGTTCAAGGACTACAAATTCTTGTAATGATATTTTGGTATGCTTTTAATAAATTTTCATTTCATGTGCACTATTGTCTGAGATGTAAATTAATCACTTTTTATCAAGGTTTCTGCAATTGATTTTAATCTCTGTTCTAAATAGTGTATTGCACTTTGATTGAGCATTATTGTCATATCAATTATTTTATGCTATTGAATTTCTCTAAAATCTATCTTTGAGGAGCAAAACAAAGCTAGAATTAATACAAATTCATTGAAATAGGAATGTACTAGACAATAACTATTTATTATTTAAACACATTCCCATTTTATTTTCTCTTTCATTAATTAAATGAACTTCATGTTTTAATTGATGAAAAGTATATAAAGAATTCAATCATACAAATTTCCCTTTTCCACTAGTTAATTAATTCATCTGCTCTCGAATTGGGAGAAGACTCTCCTTTTCCAATTCAAGATAGGATTAATTTTTTTCTTGCATATTAGAGTAGATCCGCATTTAGATTTGAGTCTGCATCCTAGAATTCCTCTTACGTAGGGGTATAATTTAGGTGTGTCTTACCTGAGCCCTCAAGTCATCTTAAGGATTTTATTTCTTTCATGTGCACAACAAGAGGGAAAATATGATTTCTCTCTTTCTGTTGGTAAGTAATAAATAAACTATAAGCTAACATGGAGAAAGAGAGGGTAAATGTACCAAATTGAACTAGTTAGAGCCATTACACAAATGGATAAGAGTCTAATTTGGGGCTCTAACTGAGTGGCCTTCCCTGATGTTGATGAAGTTGTTTTAACCATCAATAGGCACATACCTCAACAAATCTAGAAAATTGGTCATGTGCTCCTCATATGCCATGGAACCCTTATTCAACTCATATAACTCCTTGGTATTTCCATCATAATATCTCTCAGACAAGTACTTCTTCCTAAAGAGTCTTTTAAAATCATTCTAGCTCAGATCATCTCCTCTAATGCCTTCGACCCACTTAACATATTCCCACTATATATATTTTTCTCCTTTGAGACTGAATGTAGCTACCTTGGCCTTCATTTCTTTGAATAGCCATGTAGTCCGAAGAACTACTTCATCCCAAGAAGCCATGATTTCACATCTTTTGATTTCTTCACTTCCCCATCAAAAGCAGGAGGCATATCTTTCCTGAACTCATCTGAAAAGTACCCCCTCACTCCTCCTGTAAGGATGATGGTGGTAGTGAAGATGATGTCTCTTAGAACGAGAGATGGAATAAAATCCATGAGTGCTAGCTCACGTGTCAGGTGTATCCAAAGATCTACCACCTATGATTGCATCATCTCTATCCATCATGTATCTTCTCTGAGACCTATTACCATATGCCCCATTACTCTTTTCCTCCTTTCCATCTCCATGACTGATCCTTTGTTGTCTTTGCTTATGCAAATATGAAAGGGACTGAAGGATGAGTACATAAACTTCTACTTTATTTTCTTGAGCTCTTGCAAGTCTTTCCTATGCGTCAATCAACCTACTATTATCTACTTTGAAACTTCTCATCTTTTCCCTCAAACTCCTCAGTGTATCATCCATATCAGGAGAATACCCTTCTTCTTGCTACTCAACTAACCTTTCCCATTCCATCGACTTCACATCAGACCTATAAGTGGAGTCATATGAACTGTATTCCACCACTCTTCTCTTCTTCTCCGATCTTCTATTTCCTGCAAACATTCCATTTCAAATAAATGAAATAGAAGACATAATCAAATCATACCTCAGTGTATCTCAGGGGAGGCTATTGCATATGCACATGTCAATCCAAATTATCATGATATCACAAGAATATTGATTCTTACATAAATATCATAACCATAACCATAACAATGCATGCATAACAAACACATTGGAAACTAACATGCATGCATAACAATCACATTTATCCCATCCAATCCAAGTGTTTGAACTTGGAAGCTCTGATACCATCTTGTAATGCCTCCTCCCACATTTACCCACTTTTACATGCTCTCCATGATAAACATGATCTAAGTGTCACTATGATATGACCCGAACTCCAAGTTCTAGTTATGGAAGTGATTCCTACAAACCGGAAGTAAAATTACAACCCTTAGAGACTACGGATCACTCAAGAGCATACCAACCACCACAAGTGATCATTCCCTGAGCTGGAACTCTTTTTCACTAGGTTTACTCCCTAATCGCATCCATAAAACTTCATGCATGCGGTTGGGAGGCTATAAACGCACCCAGAAGCCTGTTTCCATGCGATTATGACCCAAAATCCCCTGCTCTGTGCATGCGATCACAAAATCTATGCCACTTTTTCAGAATATCTTCCAGACCACTGCCCAGAATTGCATGTAACTTTCTAGAATCATGATAAAGATGATAAAAATGCTAAACAATCAAAACTTCAGCAAGATCTTAACCTAGACGTGTCTAATACATGGTAAACATTTCATCAAACACATGATAAACATAGAAGCTACATTTTATGAATGCATATCTAATCATGAAATTTTGAACTTCATCTGAGAATCACCAAGAAGGCTCTATGCCCTCTCTATCTAGTTGTAATAATAGTTGTTAGTCCATGCATTCATCAAATATCCAATTTCTTATCAAATCATGAACAAGATCCATACCTAGAGTACATAATAGAACCATGCATATAACTAGCACCCAACTAGAATAAAAACCATGAAAAATCAACCATAAGATCACCGTAATAACCAATACAAGTGCTTATAGATCATAATAGGAAAATGACTTATATTAACATATGTAAAAGAAAACCAAGTCAGGGACTTCCACGTGCCACCTAACCATAGATTGTTGTTAGAAAATAATTAATGGAGCAATGAAACACATAAAATATTGCAGAAATAAAAAATGAGAAATACATAAAACAAGAGAGACACAGATATACATTGTTCACCTAATTTGGGTTATGTCCACGTGGAAACAACCAATCCTTCCTTTTTTATTATCTGACAAAATGAAGATATGTAAACTACAATAGATCTATTGTAATTTCCTCTTCTCTCTCACACAGTCTCATCTCTCTTTCTCACTCAGAATTAATAATACACAACTATAATACAATTCCCTCTTATAAATCGAGGGTTACCTTCTAGGGAAAAAAACCTCTAAATTAACATAACTTATACAGTTAGATCATCTGCTTAATGAACAACTGAGATTGACTATGAAATTACAATATTTTACAAGGAAAAATTTCATCTATTCTTAGCTTTGGGGGCACTTCCCTTGAATCCCTGTTGGGGGCCCACTAGCCCCTGGACCCCCCATCTAGGGGGGATATCCCCAGTCGGATCCTTGTGGGAGGGAAAAGGCCCCCTTGCACCCCCCCCTCGTCTGGAGAGGTTTATAGTCTTCCTCGGGTATACACCTGGCTGAAACAATACCTCTAAATCAGGAAGATAAATAGGCTCCACACCCAAAAATCTCCCACTTGAATACTGATTATAGGAATTGCACCACTGCTTCACTTGTTAGACAATGCTTCCACTTTGGACCTGCCTATTTCTCATCTTCATAATCGTACATGAATACCAATTGAAATTGAGCAAAAACTTAGTTTCTCCCTAGTTATGAACTTTGTTAACATAATTGTAGGATTCTAGCTAGTGTGTATCTTTTCCAGCTTCAACTGTCCATCTTTAAAAACTGACCGTATGAAATGGTATCTGAGTTGTATATGTTTAATCTTAGAATGAAATGTTGAGTTATTTGCAAGATGAATGACACTTTGGCTGTCACTATATAAACTTTGTAACCAAATCATTTCTTTAATATCCTCTATAGCAGAAACATATTATGCTTTCATGGTTGAAAGTGCAACAATGTTTTGCAATTTTGAAACCTAACTGACAATTGTTCCACCTATATTAAACACATACCCTGTGGTGCTCCTTTTGTTATCTCTATCACCTGGCATATTTGCATCAACATATCCCTATAGAGAAATGTTTGAACTACCAAAACATAATGCTTGATTTGTGGTACCTCTCAAATACCTGAGAATCCACTTCACTGCCATCCAACAGTCTTTGCCCGGATTGTTCATATACCTGCTTACAACTCCCATTACATGTGTAATATCATACCTTGTGCATATCATTGCATACATTAAAATTCCAATTGATGATGCATATGGAACTTTACACATATAATCCATCTCTTTCTGAGTCTTAGGACACTTCTCCTTAGTTTGAAATAGCTAGCCAAAGGTGTACTAATTGGTTTTGCATTCTGCATATTAATTCTTTCCAACAAATTTTCTATGTACTCACTCCAAGACAATGTTAATTTGCGCTTTTCCTATTTCTAGTTATTCTCATACCAAGGATTTGTTTTGCAGCACCAGAATCCTTCATTGCAAATGAATTTCCTAATTTTCCTTTGTGCACATTTATTTCATACATGTTATACCCTTCAAAAAGCATGTCATATACATACAATAGAAATATAATATAGCTGCCATCATTTTGCATTTTAAGATAAAAATAATGGTTAGAGTGACATCTAATATAACCCTATTCATACATAAACTTGTCAAATTTTAGATACCACTACCTTGGAGCATTTTTTAAGACATACAATATCTTATTCAATTTTCACACTAATTTATCCTTCCCTTTGACCTCATACCCTTGTGGTTGCTGCATATATATTTCTTCTTCCAAATGCCCATGGAGAAGGGATTTTTTACATCTAACTACTCAAGATGAAAATATTCTGCTGCCACTAGACTTAAAATAGTTCTGATTGAAGTCATTTTAATAACAAGAGAAAAAACTTCATCAAAGTCTATACCTTTATTTTATGCAAACCCATTCACCACAAGTATACTCTTATACCTGTGTTTACCTCCATTTTCTACCTTGAACATGTAAATCGATTTATTCTACATTATTGTTTTAACTACAGGTAACTTGACTAAATCCCAAGTCTGGTTATGCATCAAGGAGTCCATATATTCTTTCATGGCTTGCTCCCACTTCTTCCTGGTTTGTACCTACATTGCTTCTTCATATCTTTCTGGTTCACCGGAATCAATCAACCATACATAATATATTGAAGGAGAGTATCATTTAGGAAGTCTACCTATCTCGGTAGATATTCTAACACCACTTTCAGGTGTTTGAGGTGTCTGTTGCTATTGTGGTTGTTGATGTTGTTGTGGCTACTAATCATTATGATTTTCATGCACCTTTACTTTTTCTGTGATCTCATCAAGCACTATATATTATTTGTTTTCCTTTTCTTGTTTCTTTTCCTGCATTTGATCCTTATACAAGATATTTTCATTGAATATGACATCTTTACTCCTAATGATTTTATGATTTTCATAATAATATAAGTGATAACCAAAATCATTAACACCATATCCAATAAAGGTACATTTCTTCAATTTTACCTCAAGTTTTTTTCTATTTCCTTTATTGATGTGGATAAATGCTTCACAACCGAAAGTCTTTAAAAATGAATAGATTACCTTTTTACATGTCCTTGCCTCCTCTCGAATACCACCATATATGGAACTTGAAGTCCCTTTATTTATTATATAAACAACAACATCTACAACATCTGCCCAAAATTGTAAGGGAAATCCTGCATGCAATCTCATGCACCTTGCACACTCCATGATTTTCTTGCTCATCCTTTATAATACACCATTTTCCTATGGTGTTCTTGGAAATGTATTCTCTTTGTGAATTCCATCCTTTAAACAGTAGTTATTAAACTCTTTTCTGCAGTATTCACCTCCATTGCTGATATGAGACACTTCAACTTCCTTCCTATCTCATTCTCAACCAAATATCTCCATTTCTTGAAAGTATCAAATACACCATATTTATTTCAAATACAATAAATCTAGGCTTTCCTAGTTGTATAATCAATTAAAGTAACATAATAGGGAGAGCCATTGAGAGATGATACCTAAGAAGGTCCCCATACATCTGTATGCACAAGCTCTAATGTTTTTCTCTTCTTTTACTTCCTAACTCTGAGAAATCTGAATCTCTTTTGTTTTCCATAAACACAATTTTCACAAAAATCAAAATCAACATGCTTCAAACCTAGAAAAAAATTACTTGAGTGAAGAATCTACATCCCTTTCTTACTCATGTTCTTGAGCCTATGATGCCACAATGTTGTATGTACTCCTATGGAGGTTAAATCATTAACGCAATTATAAATACCATTGAATAAATACAACGTACCAACCTTTTCTCGATTTTCTATTACTAGGGCTCCTTTAGTGACCTTCTAAGTTTTTTCTATGAATGTAGTACACAACCTTCACCACCTAACTGCCCTATTGAAATTATATTTTTCTTCATATCTAGAATATGCCTTACCTCCTTCAATAGATATTGGTTTCCATTTTGTTTCTTTATAAAAACTTTATCCATTCCAATGATGTAATATCCCTCCCTTTAATAATAAATAATAAATATAATAATAATAAAAATAAATAATAAATAATAAATCACTTAATAATAATAATAAAATAAATAAATCATAATGAAATTAAAAATATAAAGAAAATAAATAAATATAATAAAAATAGTAATAACTATACTAAAGCTCTAAATAAGAATAAATAGAAATAAAACAAAGAAAACAATAAAAAAATCAGTAAAGCTCTCAAAAAGAAGAAAATAAAACAAGAAAGCTAAAAACCAAAAGAAAAGTAAATAAATAAAACAAGAAAGCTAAAAATAAAGTTCCATGTAGACACATGGAGTGTGCATGTGGTTCCCCTTCCAATGTTGTTCTATTTAATAGATGGAGAGGAAGATGAGAGGAATTCTTGCATTCTATTATCATAAAATCATGTACTAAGGGCTGCTACTTAGTAAAATCTCATGAAACTGTTTCAGACCAGGCTTTAGACTAAGGTTTAGCCTCCTTAGTCAGAGAGGGCTCTCTCACAGATTTTTGATATGCATTAAGGGCAATAAAAGATGGCTAACTCTTTAAACATTATATGAAATTTAAGCTGGTTGGAACAACAAAATTAGGCTTCTCCCATTGGGTTCATGGAGTCATACACTTCTGCAGTAAATCATTAGCTACTCAATCATCGAAGCCAAGGCATATAATGTCTCAACACTCAGAACATTTCTCAAAAAGAACCTCAATTCAAAAAACATACACAGGAAGTCTGAGCACTAGGTGAATTCAGAGTGATTGCATATTTAGTGAACTATAAAACAAGAAAAATAAAGACCAAACCACATATACTCTGAGCATTTGAAACACAAGATGAATCTTGGGAAGAAAAAGTATCCTTTCTATTACTGTCAAAGTCCTTTACATAAGCCAATATGAAAACTCTGTTTTTATAAAAATCTCCAACCCTTTTTACATCAGAGTTTCTCCTATATATAGGAAAACAAAATTAAACTACCTTGAGTCTCCTCCTCCAGCATGAGGGGAGCTCGAAAATCTATCATTAATTACCTTATCTATATTTAAACTAACTTATTAAGTACAAAGGTATGGTGCTGTAAATACATAGAGTCCTGTTCCTAATGAAACTCTAAGGCTATCTCCTCGTATGCATGATTCCTTCTTGAGCTTTGACACTTGTACGATTTCTATAGTGGCTGAAATACATTGAAGAGATATTCATTGAACGAGCTGCCTTGGATTCTAACTGTGCAGATGACTCATTATCTAATGCAGATATGCGCCCTGTTTTCATGGTCCCTGCCTTCCATCAATCTTTATTTCCAAAAGAACATGCTTTAAGTTGTTTAATGCCTTTGATGACCACGCATAACACCATATGGCTAATAATTTGGATGCTTTGTGAACTGGACAGGTGTTCAACCCAAAATTCTGGTAACCCTACCAGAACCCTAATATTTCGGTCATAAAGTAACTTTATGAAAACTTTAGCAAAAACCAAAATGTTTCACCTTTTTGCTACAAAATTTACACCTGTCATTCTTCAAATGCTTAGGTAGCCTTATATGGTTTCTTTCCTGCCCTCGAGGCATTCCTTTTCAAAATTTGCTGACCTTAGCATCAATTTCATTGTTTTTTATAAAACAGTCACCTACAATAGTTTCGTAGCGCGCTACGAAACTGCTGTTCTTTTTCAAAAATTACAGTCTTCAATATATTTATCAAATACTTTGTGACTGCTACAGCTTCGTTTTTGGCTTCAAAACTCCTAATTTATCTTCCTCTATATGCTGTGCTTACATGCCTCAAAAAACAATGAACTTTAAGAAAATAAACCAAAAACTTGGGGTAACATCTGACCTTAAACATTTGCAATTTTTATTTGGCAGCTAACTTGCCTAACTGAGCTTTTAGTTTTGCAAGCTCTTTTTCCATGGCTGCAATTTCTAATACGGTTTTCTCCAAATTAGCCATTTCTTCCTCAGCTACCTCCCATCGTTCCTTTGAAGATGAGGTTTTGGTTTCTTTGACAATGGGAACCTTTTTATCCATATCTTTCTTTTTGATTTCCTTTGCTTTTTCTACTTTAGGTAGCTGCTTTTCCATCTCTTTGGCCTGTCCTCTTGTGTAGGGTTTTCTTTTAATTTCCTCTGCCTTCTCTGCTTTAGGCAGTTGTCTAATTTCTTTTGTTGCACGTACCTTCATAGCTGTCTCATCCTAGTGCAATTTCTCAGCTACTTTGCTTTGCCTCCTAGTGACTGGCCTTCGTGGTTTGAACATAAATTCCTTACCAGATTCTTCAAATCTTAACCTTTTTGAGGCCTTTGATCTTTTGGTGCTATCAGGTGATGATTGGATTAAGTCAATAGGCATTGAATCAACCTGCACTGTTTTAGCTTGTTCAAAATCAATTGCCTCCAGCAAATCGTTTAGACTAGCCTTTGACATAGGGCTTTCTTCCACCGCTATTGGTTTGCCCTTTTCTCTGCTTAGCTGACTTCTGGTTCTCACTCTTGACACCTGTTTAATTCCACTTGGCCCTGGTGCATCTTTCTGGTGCTTCATTTTCTCCTTTGGTGACTTGGGTGTCTCCTTTGCTGATGATTTAGGTGTCTCCTTTATGACCACAGACTTCTCTGATTTCCTTGACTTGGTTTTGGGCTTCCTTTGGTCTTTCACCTCCTTTCTGAGCTCAGCCAAGGTAGGTTCTTCAGTTCTTCCTTCTTTTTCCCTATCCGGCATTGGAGTGAGACCTATCTTGCTTTGAAAGCCGGCCATAAAAATAAAAGAATCCCAATCTCTACCAATTTTTTGCAAACCATCTAACACCAACAACTTTATTAAACCATGGTGAAACAGGGATGTTTCACAATCATCTTTCTTTAACTGAACTTTGTCACACATTTTACTAAGGCTTCTGAACAAATAGAAAGGGATGTCTATTGATGCTTTACCTGTGAAATGCAACAAGAGTTTGAATGATAAGAGTAAACTTTGGGTACTCCCCTCACATGTTAGGTATTTCTGGATGCCTGTAAGGAGCGAGCATAATGTTCTTTTATATATTCCTTGGCACAGCTTTGGTGGGTCTCATTTACATACTGTTCCTTCAAAAACTTCCTTACAGGAGTCATGTCAAACTTGAAATTTCTCGAACCACTCTTGTCCTCCTCTCGGAATTCAGTGACAAAGAAATGGCTGTGGAGACACAGGGAAACTATAGTGCATTGACACCTAGAATTCAAGCAGTAAAATTCAATGCAAAAGCTTCTTACCTTGTATGTCCTCCCTTCAACCATTTCAAAACCTCCAGCAACCAGCATTTTTAAAGGCTCGTGCTACACCTTCATCTCTGAGTGTAAGATCAAGCCCCTCTGGCTCTGTTCTTAGGCACCTTCCGGATCGATGTACTCTTTTCTCCATATTGCTTAGAATATCTTCACATAGAGAACTAACAGCAGCTACAATTCACAAAACAGCTTCGGCTTTGGAGTGCAGGCTCGCTTGCAATGATCCCTTTAAATGAAAACTCGGGCTTCTTTGCATTTTTTCAAAAGCTCGTCATACAACAGGCATGTTAATGCACCATGAATAAAAATTATGACACATCCATACCTCATAAGATCTCTTTAAAATAATTGTCATGTGCGTGATCCTAAACCTGATGGTGGAATGATAACCTATCATGACCTGGAGAAGACATCAACTGACAAAATGTGAACGGACCTAATGACTCATCTTCCCAGACTTGACATTTCAAGGAAATGTGCCACAAAAACCCCGAATCCCTGATTTCGTAGCGCAGACAATGATGAATTGACAAAACACGCTACGAAATGGCTGGTAAATGATACGCTGCGAAAAGGTGGAAAAATGATTGCGCAGCTAAATTGGCCAATCAGATTGCGCCGCGAAACTGCGCAAAATACAAATGATGCAAACAAGACAAGACATGCTTTAAACAATAATGATGGAGGGTATCTAACGGTTTTTTACAAGGACTCACATCAATACCTTTTAATTCTAACTTCAAAGTGACACACCTAAAAACCTATTGACTTAAACAATTTTTTTTTTTTTTTTTTTTATATGAATCTTTGGACATAGGTGAACTGTGGTTTTGAGCGATAACACATTCCATCTTTCCAAGATTCTATCTTTCATTCTCTTGGGAGAATGGTGTTCTAAGACTTAGGAGTCACTGGCAGTAATACGTTGATTGAGGGCTCGGGGGTGGCCAGTTGTAGCAAATCCTTGCGCAATTAAGACTATGGTTGGGTGGAGAGTCATCCCCAAAACCTTGTTGCGGTAAGCCTACTTCTACCACAGGTAAGCACAAGTAAGCACTCTTCATAGTTTGAATTTAGTTAATTAATTATATGTTATTTGGCTAGGTAAGTATGTAATATCCCTCCCTTTAATAATAAATAATAATATGTTAATTAGATATTTATTTTGGGCTGTTACAAATGATTTTACAGGGTTTATCGTCACTCAAATGAACTTGTCCAAAATCTCCTTGAACATAATCATAAAAATGTTTCCTGTAAGGTGTAGCATGGAATAAATCCCTTGAATCTACCACCCATGCATCAATAATATTTTCTAATTGTGTACGTAGTGACAAAAGAAGTGAAAGTCAATTAATAGAGATTGTACTTGACTCATTATTTCATGAGTAGGACTTCCCATAATGTTAAAAGAGGTCATTTCGACATAACACCTCACATTTAAGTTTCTCATGGACAATGATGGTAGTAGTGTTTCCAACTGCTTAAAAATCTAAAATAATGATACTATTTAATAAGAAAGAGTCTTTTGCCCAGCTTGAGGAAACTGAATTTATGATAAAGCAATCAAGTGGTATTGAGATACGAACTTTACGAACTTGAAGAGATAAGAAAATATTTCTGTGGATGAAGTGTTAATTGAGTCGGCATGGATCAACAAATCCTCGTGCAAGTAAATTAAGCATGATATAAAATTAAATCACGATGAAAAAATGTTTATATGTGATTGCATATAGCGGTATTGGAATCAGTAAGCCAAAGGGTAAATGGATGTAAAATCAAGGGATTTTTAATTTTGAGATAAATGATTTAAATAATGATGGTATCACTCGTAATATCTTAAACAATGAATTTCACTAAAAATTTCCTTGGGGAAGGAAGAATATATGATGAGAGATTAAGACTCAAGATGATAAGGATCATATGAAATTTAAATATGTACTTAGATGATTATACCATTGGTGTAACTAGTCAACTACCTTGTAGAAAGAAGTCAAATTGATTATTGAAAAGTACTTGAAAACTTGATGAAAACATATTGACGATGTTTCATGCTATCATGATAGGAAGATAATGATGTACATATGGTTCTTATAGTGATAAGGTATCTATACGATAATAGCGATATGCATAGGTATTATGACGTTATG
>APFE030442116.1:0-51858 GCA_000404065.3 Pinus taeda | reverse complement strand
AATAAATAATAAAAATAATTAACATAATTGAACATAAACTTCGGAAGAAGTTCCTTAAAGGGTGAGAGTGTAATATCCCTTCCTTTATATAAATAAATAAATAATAATAATAATAAGTAAAATAAAAATTATATAATACAAAATAATAATAATATAATAATAATAAAAATAATAAATCACTTAAGAATAAATAATAAAATAATAAATCATAAATGATATTTAAAAAATATACAAGAAAATAAATAAAAATAATAAAAAGTAATAACTATAACTAAAGACCTAAATAAGAATAAATAGAAATAAAACAAAGAAAACAATAAAAAAAATCAGTAAAGCTATCAAGAAGAAGAAAATAAAACAAGAAAGCTAAAAATCAAAAGAAATAAAACAAGAAAGCTAAAAATCAAGTTGCATGTAGATACATGGAGTGTGTGCATGTGGTTCCCCTTCCAATGTTGTTCTATTTAATAGATGGTGAGGAAGATGAGAGGCATTCTTGCATCCCATCTTTCCAAGATTCTATCTTTCATTCTCTTGGGAGAATGGTGTTCTAAGACTTAGGAGTCACTAGCAGTAGTACGTTGATTGAGGGCTCGGGGGTGGCCAGTTGTAGCAAATCCTTGCGCAATTGAGCCTATGGTTGGGTGGAGAGTCGTCCCCAAAAACTTGTTGCGGTAAGCCTACTTCTACCATAGGTAAGCACATGTAAGCACTCTTCATAGTTTGAATTTAGTTAATTAATTATATGTTATTTGGCTAGGTAAGTGCCACTCTGATTTAAATTTAATGTTAATAAGTTAATTAGATATTTATTTTGGGCTGTTACAAATGATTTTACAGGGTTTATCGTCACTCAAATGAACTTGTCCAAAATCTCCTTGAACATAATCATAAAAATGTTTCCTGTAAGGTGTAGCATGGAATGAATCCCTTGAATCTACCACCCACACATCAATAATATTTTCTAATGCAAGAATCAAAGCATCTTATAACACATCATTTGTCACATTCACTTCATGATTATTCACTTGTTTTCCATCTTCCTTTTCCCTTCTGAGATTTGCAGTCTTTCTTTTGGTGTCCTTTCTTCCCACATTTCTAGCACATTATCCCTGATCTAGATTTGGATTTTCCTTTTCTTGACTTACTGCGATTTCCTAGTTTCCTTCCTCTTTCCATTTTTCTTCTCTTAGTCTCTACAGTCAAAGCATTACTTGATGTCTCACCAGAGCTTTTCCGTCGCATTTCCTCACTAAGGATGACACCAACAACATCATCAAACTTTAAAGTAATAGATCCAGAGACAAAGTTACTAATAGCCATAACTAAGCCATTCAAAATTTATGGAAATGAACACAAAAATAACAAAGCCCTGACTTCATCATCAAAAATAAATCCACCTTTTGACATCTTCATATTAAATAGATGCTTCATAAGAAATACCTTATTTGAGGCTGAGGGCTTTTCATATAGTTTGGCCAATGTCGTCATTAAATCTTCTTTTGTTGTTTCCTTTGAAATGTTGAATGCCAACGACACAGCTAGACACAACCATATTGTTCGTAGTGCCTTTCTGTCGAGAAGATCCCATTCTTTGTTCGTCATACTCGTTGGTTTCTTTTATTTTTCGCTCAATGGTAGGTATAGATATTTCTGATATAGATAATATTCCATCTTCATCTTCCACACTTGGTAGTTTTGGCTGTTAAATTTCTCAACCCTAAACCTACCATCTTCTTCCATTGCTCCCACTCGAACTAGGAACCCTTCTCTCTTGTGAGTTTGTCAGCCAAGTAGACCTTCAACTCTGGTACCAATTGTTAGAGAATTAAATAATAGAGCAATGGAGCACATAAAATATTGTGGAAACAAAAATGAAGAGACTCATAAAACAATAGAGACACAAATATATGTGGTTCACCCAATTTGGGCCATGTCCACGGAGAAACAACTAGTTCTTCCCTTTTTATTATCCAAAAAAATGAAGAGATACAACCTACAACAAATCTGTTGTAATTTCCTCTTTTCTCTCACACAATCTCCTCTCTCTATCTTGCTCGGAATTAATAATATACAAACACAATACAATTCCCTCATATAAACCAAGGGTTTCCCTCTAGGGAAAATAACACTAAATTAACATAAATTCTATTATCAGATCATCCGCCTAATGAATGACCCAAATTGACTATGAAGTTACAATATTTTACAGGACAAATTTTCAGCTATTTTTAGCTTTGAGGGCATTGCCCCCGAACCCCATTTGGGGTCCCACTATCCCTCAGAACCCCCAGCTAGGGGGAATAGCCCTCCCGAAACCTCTGCAAGGGGGGAAAGTCCCCTATACACCTCCCTGTGTGTAGGGGTGTACAGTCTTCTTGGGGTATACACCCAACTTAAACATGACCTTCGAATCAGGAAGTTAATCAATAGCCAGTCACCCTTGTGCCATATTCTAAGCATGAAAATGGGATAATACATTTTAAACCAAAATTAAACCAACTAGTGATTCTAGAGTCCATACCACCTCAACCCTCAACCACAACAATTTCACCTAACATATTCGCAGGTGTACCTATGAGTAGGTCAGCACCTACGTACTAGTATCTATACTCAAGGCTTCAACCTTCTCTTTTCTTCCAGGGACCACATTTCATAAATTTTCAGACTGGATCTATGAATATCAATCAAACATCAAATAGCTCTGCAATTAACCAACTTCCTTGTACAAATACTGAATCAATAATTTCTCATCACACAACAACCATACACCAATTCAGAACCCTGAACATTTTAGTAATAGACAAAAGAAGCTAAAACATATTTCAAGAAAGGTCCGTAACTTCACCAATAGAAACCTGCGAGTGTCTTGTGTCAAGCCTGCGGGCATCCACACTTGCATTGTGTCTAGCCTGCAGGTCTCCGCACCTGCGCTGTGTCGAGCTTGTAGGTCTCTGCACCTACGCTGTGTCTAGCATGCAGACCTCTGCACCTGCGCTGTGTCTAGCCTGCCGACCTGCTGGTATAGATACTTTATCAGACTTCAATTATACCCCAGACTATCATATTTATAGATCATGTGCCAAAGAGATATCGACCCATCAGTAGATCCGTCTTGCAATGCTCAGGTTTCTCCTTGATTCAGGTCTAGCTATAACTCACCAACCGATCACCAATATTTCAGATCTTGCTCCTCTTAAGATATTCAACAGATCTGTACCCAGCCAAATGATCTCCTTTCCTTTTTATAGACTAGGTCTTACTCAAGCCATGGTCGAAAACCATAGAGATCCAAAACTGGGGACCCATAACCTGGGTTCAATACTTTAGATGCAAAACCACGGACCAAAACCATAGGATCAAAAATGTTGAACTAAATACCATGGACCAACCATAATATTTCCCACGTGCGTGCATTTTTCATTGCATGAAAGTGTGTGTACTTTACGTCCACACTTTTTGTTCGGTACACCTGCGAATATGCCTGCACCTTTTGATCGACGCACCTGCGGAACTTGCCAATGATCGCAGCTTTGTGAATAGGAACCTATGGGTCTCTCATTTTCTACTATTTTGAGAGCTTGAACTTGTGATCTGCTATTTGAGTGAGTTTCCATCAAGGACAATACTTACGTCATTGAGCCAAACCTGTGCCAAACTTGTGTCATAATGCCAACATCTTATTATCTTCTTTCTTTCTTCAATCCAAGTGAATGCTGGAGTGCTCCAAGAATGCTCTAAGTGTGCAAGAGTGTAAGAGTATGGAATAAGAGAGGAAAAAATGAACTGACCAAAGATGTAATGACCAAAAGTTGTGAACTATTTCTTTGATGCCTTTTTATCAATGATGTCTAGTCTCTTCCTTTCCTTTCTCTTTTTTCTTCATTTTCTCTTTAATTTTCCTTGCATGCATATTTGTCTCTTCATCTCCCTTTTCTCCTATTTTCCTTCATTTCCTTAATTAAATGTCATTTATTGCCTCTTTTCCTTTGCCAATTTCCATAGCCATCAATAAACCACAAATCATGCCCACTATAAGGTTTTCCCAACATCCAAATTGGAATATGTGTCCCATGACCTTGGTCTTATTTTTATTTACATGTAAAAATCAACCAAGGGTTGTTATAAGAAGGGAGAGTCACTCTCCACCTAACCATAGGCTTAACTACACTACAATATTTCTTTTCGCTACCCACCCTTGATCTAGATCCAATGCCTTGAGATGAAACCTCACTTAGAGTTCAGCAAGGTTCACAACAAGGTAGAGAACATGAAGGATACCCTCCTTCAATCGCAAGGATTTAGTATGCTTCCTTTTACCCATTGAGCCAAGGCCTATTATCTATCATAGTGTGGCCACTCTAGGCCTACTCAACATAAAGGGAATCATTCACTAAGCCAATAGTCCCTTAGTGCTTCACCTTTTAGGTATTTATGAACAAGCTCTCTTAGTAATTCCAAGTGGCCTTGTTTCTCATGGTAATGGATTCAATGTTGAATTCCCTAGCAAAATATGGTAACCCATAGCCCTGCATGGGTTTTTGTGTCTCAAAACGATTTTTCTCTCACCTTTTATTAATATTCATAGATTTAGAATCTTTGTGTGGGTTTGGTTCAATCCATGCACTTTGTAATTTTATGTCTTTCTTTCTATCTGTCGACTCTTATACCTCCATAAGGTCTTCTTTCTCTCTTTTGTTCTTGCTTCTCTCTCTATATTCTCTCCTCTATCACCCTAACAGGTGCTTCCATTTTCTCAATCACATTCATTGCTAGTCACGTGAGTTTTATTCCTTTCCCTTGGACTGCATGGTCAATCTAAATTCTTGAGAATGGGTATGTAGCCTATATCTTAGAGTAGTTCAATACAACTTTACCCATTCTTCTCATAACTATTGAGAGTTGACTAGTTCAATTACTAGGTCAAAAACCACAAGAATTAATTCAGGGTTAGAGAAGAGACTTACCAAATCCTCCTTACAACTTCCCTCTAGACATCGTGATCCATTTTTTCTACTCTCTTCTTCATTCTTTGGAAACATATTAATAACTATGAATATTACAATTGTTCTAGGTCTTTTTGACCCATTTACATTTACTTTTCCACATAGGAATTATTAACATAATTAATTGTTGTTACAATATTAATGAGGGATTAAACGATAGGGTGTTACAATTCCCTCCCCTTTAAAGGAACTTTTTTTTTAGTGTTCACGCCATTTCAAGTGCCATCTTCAATAGCACACCATTCCGGTGTATTTTTTTACCGTAACAATATGTATAATGCTTCCTTTCAAATACACTGACATTACTATTCTTGCAATTTGGCTCCATCCTTCATGTCCTTGTCCTTTACCATGCTTGAACAATGGTATTTGTCTTCACATTTTAGCCACCTTTAGACATATGCCATTATGTTAAATGCCTACATCAGAAAAGAAACAACAAATGTTTGTTACAAGCACAATAAATTTTTCCATAGGACATCTTCATTTCTACAAAACAACATGCATTTTGAAAAAAGAAGTTTCCAACTCAATACTTATTTGTATGGTTGTTCTTTGCTTCATTAGGATTCCATAGGTCATAAGTTCAACTCAATGCTTATATCAGATACACCCTTTCACATTTATGATCCCAATGGATGAATGATATAATATTTTCATAGCTAGTTCATTTAAGTCTCTTCCTCCTTGCAATATCACCATTTTAGGTTTAGGAAATATCCTTCTTTCTTCCAAATTCCTTCTAGTGTTTTGATTGACCAAGGCTTCCTTATAGGTGGTAATATTCTTATTCTTCATCAGGAGCTTAGACTCCATGATATATGCAAGGCACTCTACCTACACTCTGTATTTTCACACAGCCACACGATGTTAGTTTCTTATGAATACAAATATTTTCCATAAATTATTTTTATAAATCACTAAATTTGTCTTCAAGAACATTCACGTAGTCAATAATTCAATCATCCAAAACATGTTCTACACTTGTTGTTAGTGATTTCATCCTTGCATCTAATGATGTGCTTGGAAAGTGAAAGTGGAACTTTCTTATGACTAACTTAATATTCATTTGAATCTACTTCTAAAGTAGTTATGTTGATTTGATCATGTGATAGCTACTCACAATAATATTTCTCAAAGTTAAAGAAAGAATTAATATTTTGATCAAGGACTAATTCAGAATGTTGATTCTCTTGTTGTATTTCATATTGTTGTGATTCAAGCTAGAGAAATTTGTTTTTTCCCTATGAATCTTGCAAATATGTTAGAACATTAGTGAGAGTTATTTTATTGATTGTGAGTATATTATCGATAGTAAAAAGTATTAGGTTATTTGATAACTCCAATAATTATTCAACTTGAGCCATTTTCTCAACAATTCAAGCTTAAAAAATGAAGTGTACCAGTTTCTATAAAAAATGCACCTATTTCAATGAAATTCAATTTATTTTCAAAAGAGTACCTGAAAACTTACAATAATATTATTTACAAGTTAGCATTATTCTTTGTTCTAGATTTAAATGCAGGAAAGCTCTACCTAAGCCATGCCTAAGAAGGAATACCATAATCAAATTTGTAAAATCTCAAGGATGATGTGCACTTGTATCAAACCATGAGTAGTATTTTGAAGAAACAACCAAAGAGGTACTTCAACGAGAATAACTAACTAACAATGCACAAGGAGAAAATGATTGTTTATTAGTGTGTACAAGCTACATAAGTCAGAATAGGATAACAAAGGGCTAGTTGAGCATTATCACAAGATCTAACACTTGGAGAATAAGTAAGAAAGCACATTGGAACTCATGAAAGGTAATTTAAAATGAATGGAGAGAAATTTTTTCAGTTTTTACAAGCTACAAAAGTCAGAATAGGATACAAAGGGCTAGTTGAGCATTATCACAAGATCTAACACTTGGAGAATAAGTAAGAAAGCACATTGGATCTCATGAAAGGTAATTTAAAATGAATGGAGAGAAATTGTTTTTGTGGCCATCCATTTCCACTATGTAATACACTCACCCTATCATTAGATTTTGAAGACATTGTCATGCATATATAGGGTTAAATGTACATGTGATATGTAATATGGGTCAACCGAATAAGAAATGGGCCACATGTACAATGTGTGACTATATATATATATATATATAGAGAGAGAGAGAGATGTGATATGGATGTATGAATGCATTTGGTTATTTGGAGGATGTTCTCCGATTTATGAAGGAGTTAATATGTAACTTATCTATATTGTTGTTGTGATCCATGCTCACATTTGTGTATATGGTGTGTATTTATTGTGCTAATTTTATTTGTTTGGTTCTTAACAATCCACCTATAAAAAATTAGGAACACGCACCTCGGTTACCATTTCATGAAATATAGTTGGCCATATTAGTCACAAATTAGGTGTCCACATATGAATATATAACTTGTTCTTACTCCCAAAATTTGAGAGAAAAGATGTCACCTTGAAGACTTGGTAATTCTACCAAATGTCACATACACACATAGCTTGCTAAACAAGCAAAAGGAGATAAGAGTTACACTTGCTCATATAGACATTGTGTTTAATGTGCCTTTGAGGTGCATTTTACTAATGAGTGTCTTTGCTGCCACTAGATTTAAGATTTTCTCTAATGGTTCTATTTTTTTATCCTTAGAGAATTTAATCTTTAACCTCCACCAAGGTCTTAAACTTAGATTATGTGTGTCTGCTATAAGGAAAATAATGTAGTTCATTTTAGGAATTAATCGTTAATTTGAAGGTTATTTTTTACTCAAAGAGAAATGAAAATGAAACTTTGTGTGACGTTTTTCAAATTTTAAGAATGTTAGAATTTTTAAATACATTTAAAAATATAAAATAGCACTTATTTTGACATTTCAATGAAGCTATGCACTTTTTAACGAGCCTTGAAATGCAAATAATGATTTTTTTTAACTACATATCCAATGTATTTCACATTTTTTAAATTTGACCAATGCACACTAATAGCCAAAATAGTTGAGAAATGAAACTACAAAATGCTACATTGGCATGCCTAAAACACACAAAAATAATTATGATTATGTTTCTTGTTTTTAGCAACAAATGCAAGTAAACTACCTAATAACTATTGCTATCGCAAGTTACAAGGGCCTCAAAGTCCCCACAAAAGTAAGGAATTTAGAAAGAAAAGAGTAGAAGGCTGAAAATTCTTTTTAGGTTACTACAAGACACAACCATAGGTTGTTCAAAGGAAACTTGTAGTGTGACCGTTATTTGTGTAAGAAAACCCATGGTCATGTTGTTATCATCACTAAATAGAGTCACTATCCTAAACTAAAGGAGTTTAAAACAAATAAAAAGTTTCAATCCTTTGCCTTGAGTTTCACCAAACCTTAATCTTCTTGAAGGAAGAAATGATAGAACAAATATTAGGCAAAATCCTTGGAAGCTATTGAGTTTCAAACAAACAACTCAAGAAAGAAATAATTCATAGAATTCTTCCCCAATATGGTGCTAAGGTCTATTGAAAGGGGTTTTACACTTAAATGTGCAAGGCAAAGATACCCAGTGAAGGGGTTGTGTCTTCATCAATATATTGAGTAGTAAGAAATATGAAAGAGACACATTCCCTATCTAATGAATGAAATTATGAAAATAAAAAAGTAGGAAAATAAAGAAACCTATTGTAACAAATAGCTTATTATTATTCCTTCTTGTTGTCATTGTTACAACACCCTCCAAACTTTGGTTACATTCAAATTTTGGAGCCTGCTTATGATTATGCCATCCTTCATTTCAAGCCATTAATGTCATGACTCTGTTATATTTTTTAAGTGTTCAAGTCTTCCATTGGGAATTCTGAAGTGTCCAACCCCTTTCTTTCATGTGCCCTCACAAGGACACATCCCAAGACAAGCTAAGCATACTTCATAATGAAAGTGGATCATTGTTGTGCACTTTCTATCAACAGTGATTGTGCAGCTCTTGGTGCTAGTGACTACACAATTCCTAGTGATAGTGATTGTGCAACTCTTAGCCACAATGATTTCACAATCCTCAATGCTAGTGACTACTCAATTCTTAGAGAAAATGACTGCACAGTTCCCCAAGCCAGTCACTGTGCACTCCTTGTAATTAGGCGATTTCACAGTTCCCTGTGACAATGATTGCACAGTTCTCATTGATAGAGTAAGATCATCCTCTACAGATAGTTATTGCACACTCTTTGTTGATATTGAGGGTGTACTTCTTCAAGTGAGTTAATACTCTCTTGGCTCCTAGTTTCCTGACATGCACTAAGTGTACTCACCAATGTTGACTCTAATTGCATGTCCACTCTCCTTGTATAGAGAGTCAAGTCGAGAGTTCATCCCTATATTCATCTTTCAATTTTTAGATCTGTGCATTGTTGGAGTATAAGGAGCATTCTCTCATCCATGGTTTCAAATGCCCCATCTTCTTAGTGATTTTCTCAACAATTGATTTTACTTTTGCAAGTGTCACTTTTGCTTTCTTTTTCTCTTACATGCGTCATTTTTTCTTTCTCTGTCTTTCGCAAGTGTCACTTCTCCCTACTTTCATTCTTACATGTGTCACTTGTCTTTTCTTTTTGTTAGCAAGTGTTGTTTTCACTCTTGCATGTGTTTCTTTAGCTATTTTTCACATATATTAAGAGCACCATAATAACTCCAACACACTCTCTTGCATTAGTTGATGTTATTTATCATTAGAATATGTGTTGGAGACATTCTTATGGCATAGCAGACCTTTTGGCTGCATTGCGATACTTATGTTGTAAAGGTACATCTTAAGCATTAGAGAATTTCTAAGGTCTAAGATGGGTCTCATAAGCAATATTATAAAATAATAGTGTAAATAATAAAATAAGATTAGATTACATCATCTAATTTTAGAGGGAAAAAGGAAAAGACTACTTTTTCAACTCGTATTTTCAACTTACCTCCCTACATTTTTACTCAAATTTTGAGCGAGAGCACTCATTGGATGCATAATTTAATTCCTCATCCAAGAGGTACCCATGTTTCATACTTTTGATGGACCCTACTGTTGTAGCATTTTTTGGTTTTGATAAGATAGAATAAAATAGTCAAAAAATAAAAAAAATATTTTGAAAAAATGTTAAGTAAGGATATGGACATAACAATAGTGAATAAATATGTTAGTGAACAAATCTTGATGATGACGTCCATATCAAAGAAAATGTTAGGTTAGATGTCCTAAAAAATAAAGACAAAGAGAAAATGTTAGGTTAGAAAGAAAAGAAAACAAATAAACTCTGAAAGTGAGCAAGTCTAAATGCCAATATTTTTTCTGCAAAATAATAGTTGTGTGTAGCTTGTTGCAAATGCCACAACCCATGACAGTCAAATTGTTTAATCTTGAATGCTTCATGCTTTAAAGTTGATGTTATAGATAGAAAATAAAGATATGGAAAAACTGTTTAATCTTGGAGATCAGTAGTTAGGTAGAGAATAATAAGGTGATCATCAATTTAATTTGAGCCCTTGGAGGTTATAAGGGTAGATTTAGATAGCTTGCTTTTGTAAAAATAAAAAGAAAGGAAAAGGGTTTGCTAGCTTAAATGCACCCATTAAGTGAAGAAAAAATAACAGGATAAGCAAAGGGTAAGTAGAGAAAGGTTGCAGAAGTTTGTTTATTCATTGGACAAAATGTACATTTATCATGTTGCCATGCTGTTCGTTGTTCCCCTTTGGCCCTGTTCGTTGTTCTGGTCGGTTGTGACAATCATTCATTTTATCCCACCCGCCATATTTCTTTGTTGATCATATGCCTCCGAGTATATGGTAAAAGAATCCCGTTTTTCATGGGGCATCACTTACCTAAGAGAACTCGGGTAAGACTATGCTATGTGAAAGAGGTTTGATGGACTTTCACTTACAAAGCAAGGCTTGGTGACGTTCCATATATAGAGCCACTTAGCTATATCAAAAGTTCTAGATAGAAGCACTAACTCACTCGAATTGACTCGAAGAATGGAGGCTAACTAATCATCGAATGAGGAGGAGAACCAATTGGAGAAACGGTCGAATGAGTCTAAAGGAAAATAGGACATCATATGTTTCTATGTCCATGAAGCAATTACACAAAGAAAATGAAGATCAATTAATTAACTTCCCATTCATCTCTATTCATCCCTATACTCACTAATTTCCCCTTCCCAGCTTCATACATTCATATCCATTCATTTTCCATAAAAAACCCCTTTTCCTAAGGTCAAAACCCTTTTTGCCTAGGAAAAGTGAAAAACCCATGTAAAATCCCTTTTTACCCAAAAAACCCACAAAGGGTGTTTTAGCCTAAGTATTAATGCATATATGAAAAGCAAATAAACCATGAAAAAGCATAATACTTGGTTAATTCCCTTTTTTGCCTATAATTCCCCTTTTCACATAAATTTACCCTTTTCCACTCATATTCCACATTCACACTAACTATAATATTAAACCCATAAAAGGTCCTTTTCCCTTATATTATTAACTCCTTTATAAAATAACCCGAAACCTTAGTTTTATAATAAAACTATGTATTTTCATATCGCATTGCAATATTAGTGGATCACAACCTTTCAACGTGCATCCACTTTCCCCGATTGTGATATGTGATCAACGATGGGGCCGGACCTAACCAAATATATATTATAATCCATATTCATATTGCATCCGCCTACATCACAAGTCTCGGCTAACAGCATAACCCTTCGCCATTGCAATCTTCGATTGTGAAGCGCGATGGACCCGACGCAATATACATTACAATTCATACCCATATCGCATTCGCCCCTAATTACAAGTTCCGCTAAAGTAATAATCCTCTGCCATTTGCGATCTTCGATTGTGACGGGAACCCGAACTCGACGTAGTATTAACGATGATATATTTCCACATTGCATCTCACCTTATCACATTCCTTTGTGATGGGCCTCCCTCTGCTAAACCCCGATTGCAATATGTGATGAACCCGTACCTGAGGACATTTATTTGCTCGTGTTCATAACATTTCAAGTCTGCATTATCGTGTTTTGTGAAGGATTCCTTTGTTAAATCTTTTTTATGGTTTAAATGAAGAAATAACTAAGCCTCCATTTTAACCACTAAATCTTTGTTTTTAACTCATAATTAATCCTTTATGCCATAATTAATAATTGGGCCCCTTCATTGCTCTTTCACTCCTCCACCATCCGATCACAACCATTGAAATCCAACGGCCCTATGCTATTTTGGGTTGGCTCTCTGTACAAACTTTACCTACCTGAAAAGTGGTATTTCACCATCCTCCCTTGCTACATGTCAGGCTTATATTATTTCGGGCGAACCCCTCCCAAAACTGCCCGCGCCTCATAAGTGGTGTGATGAATACCAAAACCGCCTCCTGCATAAGACAAAATAGTCATTGTTCATTTGCCCCATATTTCAAAAAGAAAGCCATTTCTCCGTTTAAATGCCTAAATCACTATTTTGCTCTGTTTTGCCTATTTTACATAGCGAAGCCTCCATAAGCCTCTGCGACCCATAAAACCATCATTTTACTTTCCGATATGCTATGGACTCCTTCCAATGTCCTTTCAAACTCAGTAAAGCCATTGAAGACCTTCTGTCACATATGTTTTTCTTAACGGTTTCTTTTTTTGTAGGTAAAGTTTCTATTCTAGGCTTACAAATAAAAAAGCCTTCGTACAGTTGGAAGACAAATATGAAGATCATATCAATCTACTTTACCCTGTAACATAAAATCAAAAGAATTTACTGTTGAAAAACAGAGTAAAAACCTAAAATGCACAGTAAAGGTAAAGGAACAAAGTAAAGGTTACTCAACAGGGTTAAAGGATATTCATAGAGTTTAAAGAGTATCAGATGAAAGATAAAATGAAGGAGTCAACCAGCGTAAAGGATTCAAAGAATCTAGTAGCTTAAAGGGAAAAATATCAAACAACAAACCCAACACAACTTGAATAAAAGGGACATCAAGAAGCAGTTCAACGGCTACCCCTATATTCTTGAATGAAGATCTTTGCTTTCCTAGAATAAATCTGAATCAGTTTTAGGATATTTCCTTAGTTTCATTATTGTATAAATGACTCTCTTCTCGAGATGTTAAGGGTTCAAAGTTCAAAATTCATTGTTCATTGCTTGTTAAGTCTTGACTGTTAATTCTACTTTGAACCTGGAAGCCACCTTTGAAGGAAGCTTTTCTAGACACTTGATATACTCAGTCTTTTTGGAACCTTAATACAAAGCAGAGGATTATGAATTTGGTTTTACGTAGTTTGTGACATCTTGTAATTTTTTCCAGTTATCCATCATTATGTTTTTCTTCATATGCCTATGACTTATAGAGATATCTAGGTAGGAATAATTGTGTCTCGATTTATTCCTATAAGCTCCTGAAGTGATCATCTATTAAGAGAATGGATTAATGAATTGTCTGTTTAGCTAATCCCATCTAATCAATAAATCATCAGCATCTTGTGTAAGCTTAAGTATATTGCCTTGAACCTTTGAAACATAGTTTAGAAGGTTTTCCTACTTATGATTGTTCTGTTTTACAGTTTGGAAACTGTGATAATCATATTATTTGTTGTCTTCTTCTCACCACTATTTTTTATCTATATCACTATGTAAAGCTTTATAGTATCCCTTTGCTGAAGTATTAATATAACCCAAAGGATTAAGTATTTCAGTTCTACATCTGTCTTCATTCATTGGTATTTCAAAACTAAAACCAAAAACCCCAAAACAATTATTTTAGATGCTTTGGCATCAGTAGCTGATCTACTACTATCTCAAAGGTACAACACTTGCTACAAAAAAAAAAATGAGAAATACATGAAAAAATGTGATTGCATCTCCCTATGGTTTTACTCAAATTTTGAGCTAGAGCACTCATTGGATGTAAAAAATTTAATTCCTCGTCCAATAGGTACCTATGTTTCATACTTTCAATGGACCTCACTACGTGAAAAGTGAGAAATACATGGAAAAACGTGATTGCAATCATGTTTTTTAAATGTATTTCTCATTTTTCATGTAGCAGGGTTCATCAAAAGTATGCAACATGGGTGCTCCTTGGATGAAGAATTAAATTTTGCATCCAAAGGGTGCTCTCGCTTGAAATTTGAGTAAAACCGTAGGGATATAAGTTGAAAATACGAGTTGAAAAAGTAGTAAGTTGAAAAGGGCTAGCCACATGGGAACTATGAATAAGACTCTATTGCAGTTGAGTTGTAATTCATATTGAGGGTTGAATGAGTCAAATTCAATCCCTAGTTGGCAATTGGGCTATGTTATAACCACGCCACTAGGAGAAAAAGGGTTTTGCTTCTATTCAAGTGGATTTTTTCCTATAGTAGAGCAAAGTAGTTAAGAATGGATAGAGAGAGGCCATAACAAAGAGGGTTTATATTATGTAGTAGTCGATGGGACACATGTCTCACTCCTTTGTATTTGTACCATTTCCATTGAGAGAAAGAGAGAGACAATCAATGTCTCCTTCCAAGTTGGTTTTTTATTGAAAGGCTTTCCTAGGTCATATCTTGGTGTTATTGTGGTTTTGTGAGTGATTGTTTTATTTGTTTTATATATTATTTGTTTTATTGGAAGATAACTTTTTGAGTTGGTTAATTATTTTGAACACAGTGACATATTTAGTGATTTCCAATACATTTACACTAAAGACAGACTACAAATATATAAAAAATAATCGTGAAATTTATATTCCCCTTGACATTTGGAAAAGTATTCATTTGAAATGTCGTGATATCTTTACAATAAAGACAAACTCTGAAAATAAAAAAAATGATGTCTTTATGATGTCGTGGTGTCTTTATAAATCGATTTTAACATAACCAATGAGTTCATGAACACCACACACAATTCAATCACCAACCAAAAAATAAATAATTCAAATGGAGAATAGTACCAAGACCACAAATAACCATTCATGTAACCTACAGAATCAAGCCCCCACCACACACACACACACACTCACACACACACACACACACACACACACACACACATATCTCCCCATTTTAACAAATAAAGAATTGCAATTGGGGAAATCATTTTCCAGTCACAATTGAATGAAACCAAGCATCAACAATGACAAACGCTATGGTTTATGGAATTGTCTACGGAGGCTTCCATTTTGTTTAAATTTTTTGGAATTTATTATTTTAATTGTGTTTTTTTAAAGTAGAAATGGATTAGACATTGTCAATTTTTGTTGTGTATCTAAAATTTTAAAACTTGAATATTGTAGTTAAGATTTCTAAATTTTTTTATTATTAATTTTATCAAAATAATACTAAAATTTCTATTATTTTTTAGGCCTCCAATTATAGCTAGTTTCTCATGGATCTGTTTTGAAGATTTTCTAGGTGTATTACTGGTAGGTTCATCAAATTTATTAATGTTTGTACAACTTGCACGTGCATTCAAATTTGTGAATTTGTGTAGTGGTTCACAAGTTTTGTAGTTAAATGAATGAGACTTTTCATCATCATACATATTTGATTTTAGGGTTTCAGTGAGTCAATGACCTCTCTCTTTATAGACCAAGCTTATAAGTAGTCTTTCCTCATCAATGATTTTTTGTTTGCAGTGACATGTTATTTGTCAACAATGTAATTTTGATTTTTTTTTAATATATTATTATTATTATTTTTATATTTGCAACGTGAAGGCTTATTATAATTTAGTTGTCAAATTAATAGTAAGGACATCTATTATTGGTTGTTATCTCATGTAAGTTGATTCGTGACTGTTATTTGAGGAAAACCACATTAAATGGAATTACCCCCACTAGGTAAGGGGTAGGCTTTCACTCCGACTAGATTGCCTTTTTTTTTGTTTGAAGTCAGACACTTTGCATTACATCAAAAGGAGATTTCATAGACCAATATTGTTTGCTACTAGTATGGTCAGAGAGAAACCACATCAATAACATAAATTTAGAGTTTTGAGGTTACTAAGACCTCCTCTAAGTAGAGCATATTTTAAACAAAAATTGATATAAATAAGTTGGTTATGCCAAACCTTTACATGCCCATCTTCTAAACAAAAACTGATATAAACAAGTTGGTTGTGCTAAACCTTTACATGTTGGAATATGGAAAAACAAAAATGTTTGTTGGAGATGTAAACAAAAATCAATAGTCAAAACCTCCAAGGATATATGACGCTGCTCGTCATCATCCTCATCGAAGGAAAAAAGGATGTTAGCTGATCTCCTGACAAAAATAGTCAATTTGTGATCAATGTGATAGATTTTGTCCTCTAGCTTTGCTAGTTTGATTGCATTCTCTTGTTGAGTGTCTACACTATCAATGAGAACTCACGCCATAAAATTTTTGATGTGCCAGTAAACATTGATTGCTTATATGTACTAAGAAAATCTCGACTCGGAAGAGGTCTCTAGTGGTTGCATCAACATGGGGGTTTGGAATAAAGCATTGATCATGAAGCACTTTGATTTCCACTTATTTCGTTTGTTATCAGACTAGTTCTAGAATAATTTCCTTATATCAAGCCATCGAGTCATGAGCCCGAGCTTGAGCATGAAGCTGAGAGGTGGAGAAAACATGTTGATCCATCTAGGAAGAGACAAAGGAACACCTACCCCTTTGAGTCTAGTCATTGATTTGCCTCGAGGCATTGTTGGATGAAAGAATAAGGAAAAGACAGAAGGATAGTGGAACAAAATGCACGAAGCAGAGGTGAAGTGGGGGATGACCAATTGGAAGAAGAGCTAAAGTGACAAGTAAAACATGAAAGGATAAAAGGGGAGAATGGCTAGAGGCTTATCCAAATTGGAAAGGGAAGGCAAAGAGGAAGGTCTAGGTAAGCCCATGAAAGAGGAAAGATGAGGTGCAAAGGGAGAGGCAATAATACAAAATAAAGAGTAGAGGACACACGTGTAGAATATAAATTGAGTGAATGAGAGATTCAATGGAAGAATGCACGACACCAAAAATGGACCCTTTCCCTAATACTCAACAAAGAGAAATGGGCCTAAAAACCATTGAGGCCATAATTGAACAAAACTCTAAGAAAAGAAATAGACATGAAACATAGCTAAACAAAGAGTATTATTAGTATATTTAGAGAGACTTCCATGGAGAGGTTGAGTCTTAGTGTTTTAATGAAGGTTGACAAGGAAAACCTTGTGTATATAAGCACAACAACAATAATCTGCATGGTCAACATTAAGACAAGTGCATGCTTTGGACTCAGAATTATTGCCAACGCCAAGAAATTAAGCACCCATGATAAGAGATGAAAAGTAGTAATTACACTTGTTAGAGAGATATTGAAATGAGAATTGGAGCCTAAAATTCAAGAAGGGTTGAACTTTGCATGAACCTTGAGAGCTATTTCACTATTTAGTGGAGGTTCCCATGGTGAGTTTCTTGTATGTACTATGATGTCATGAATTTGGAGCAAATTCAATACCAATTATGGTTGAGTGTGGAGAGAAGCCATTGAGATTGCTCCTATGCTTCCCACAAGGCTCAAATGATGCCTCCCTTGATATCTACATTTTTCCATCACTAGTGAAATTACCTAAGCACATGCATTGTGCAAGGTAGAGTGGTAGCCGCAACTCTTTTCTATTGTGTTGTCATCATTTCAAGGAGGGGAGGAAATGCAGGCTCCTTTGCACCCTCCTTGGCGGATCCTACTATATGCCCTTACATCTTGGGCCATTAACATGTTTCCTTATTTCCAAGGAAGAACTCTTAACCAAACAAAAACAATTTTGAAGCAAAGTCCAACCCCATTCACTTTTATTTATCTATTTATATTGATGTAAATGATTTTTTTTGACTATTTAAATTTAATTTGGTGATTTTTTATTAAGGGTTTTAACTATTCTATGTTTTAGAGTTTTTGGTTGGAATCTAGTGAAACATTTTCTATCAAATCAGGTTATTTATTTTGTTTTTGAAAATATGTTTTGAATGTATAAATAGACTCAACCACTTTAAAAAATCATGGGGCACTAGAATTGTGCAAAATTTACAAATAAACCCTTTGATTCCAACAAATTTCTACTAGATTTGGAACAAAGTTAACAAGAAAATATGCTAGAACAATTCAACTACTACTTTTTATAACTAGTATAAATCCATCTTAACCACAAATCTAGCAAGCACATAGAGCGATCAAATCTCTTGAGGTACAAATCACTTTTAGAGTTGAAAATTTGAAAAGAGGTTTGCACTTGGAGAGATTTGATCCCTCTTTTCACTTGATAGATGCAAAAATAGGATGGATATATACTAGTTCTAATACTACACCAAAGGCGTTTTTAAGACATTTGTTTAAGACAAAAGAAATCTTTTGTCTTAAAAAGTCACTTTTATTTGAGTTATTTTACATTAAAATTTAATATCAAATGAATTGTCTTAAATATAACATTTAAGACAAAAATAGTTTGAGACAAATATATTTTAAGACAAAAATAGTTTAAGAGAAAAATATTTTAAGACAAAACTTTAAATTTAAGACAAAAATAGTTTGAGACAAAAATGTTTGAAGACAAAACTTTATGTTTAAGACAAACAATTTAAGAAAAAAATATTTTAAGACAATTTTTTAAGACAAAAGAAATATTTTGTCTTAAAATTTAATTTATCTTAAAATATTCAATATGAGACGCTAGTAAAAAAGGTAAAGGTAAAGGGTTAGGAGTTCATCTTTACATTGTTGATGGGCTCTTCAGGAAGTAGAGCAATGGAGGCTAACAACAACTGATGGGATTTAGAGCGATGGAGGTTGAAAACAAAGGTGTGCTTCATGAGAGGAGCAATGGAGGCACTTTCACTAAATGTGGATAGATAGTAACATAGTTGGAGTACTTTTCAGGGTCTCCATCGATTGTGTTTTAATATGTGTTTTTTACTGTTTCATTTATTTTGATGCTACCTCTTCTTCTTCTTTTCACACACACACACAAAAAAAAAAAAAAAAAAAAAAAAAAAAAAAAAAAAAAACACCATGCTATCTTTGTTTTAAAATATAAGGATAATACATAATTCAAATTTCATTCATTATATTATCCTTTCATTCTTCTCCTCTCATTCTTATGCCCCTACATTTCTATTTTCCTATTCTACAAAAAGTGTCTTTCTTAACATCAAACTTTAGCTTATAACCATTACATTTTCATAAATGAACACTTTCATTATCTAAAGATACAAAACTTCCGTCAAAGTCAGGTTTATGTCAAAATGTCTCCTAAGAGTAGTTGATGTTGCTTGCATTTACCATGATACCCTACTTGAAGACTGAGAAATTTGTTTTATGTGTTTCCTTCAAAATACATCTTTTAGATAGCATATATGTTAGAAATGCATATGATTAAAATTCCTTACCAAGTTCTGAATCCTCATCATCCAATTTACAAGTATGGGGGAATTGAAAGTAGTATAATTGCTTACCGAGTCAATGATTCCTTTTGCATCTCCATATACCTAAATTTTGTCTAACCTTAACCATTTTGTTGCGATAAGGACTCTCCATAATGTTGTAATCTCCAATTTTTTGTTTGATCCCATTCTGCCCTCCCACTAGAAGTGGAAGAAATTACAAGGCTCAATAACTATGATTGCACCACATCCATATTTCCTTCTATTGTTGGCTCCATAAAAAAACCCAACTAGATATTCTTTCCACATATCAATGAATTTGCATTTCATGTTTCTGTTAGACTTGATCATTGGCCCGATATCGTTGAAAAAAGCAACTGTTGTGATAATAGATTCTCTAACAATCACAATTTTCTAATAAAAATGTTAGCATTCCTCCTTCACCATATAATACATATGATATATAATGGGAGGGACATGCACGTCCTATATGAAGTGAACCATGACAGAATACATTTGAACAAGGGCTTATTTGTGCCAATGAAAGAAGATTAATTTCCTCCATAACCCAATCCCAATTCAACCTCGCATATGAGCATTTGATAAAAAATGATCCGTACCCCCCGCCCCCCCCACCCCCCCCATTCATAAAGGACATATTCCAGGACCAATGAACCCATTCTTTTGTAAGTTGTTCCATGTTAATATACAATCATGTGCCGCTAGTGAGAAAAACACTTTAATTTGTTTGGGATATTCCACCTCCATATATCCCGTTGACGCTTATTATAGTCATTGATCCTCTCAGGCCTTGGCAAGTTCATGTAGATGTCTTGGAGCATCAAATTGTTCTTTTCCATTTTACCCCCCATATCATACAATCTTGCTTATCACCAAGAGTGATTCTAGAAGATCAATGTTGCACTACATATGGCCCCCATTCCTCATGATATGTCTCTTGTATGCCAAGGTCTTCGACCCTTCTCCAACTCTGTTGATCAATGTTTTGAGTCCTCGACAGATATATCTGTTGCAATTAGATAATGTCCTTTCTGTAAATTATTTTCAATAACTGAAAGGATAATGAATGATTTCTAGCCTTCCTCATGATGGCGCCTAATCCAATTTTGATCTTGGATCCATCTCCAGCCCCCCAACGAGCAAACCCCAACATCTAGTGTAGTGTGCGTTGAAAAACTTAACTAGGTTCGGCCTTCATAATGACATGTGTAAATATGGTTTTATATAATTGATGTAAAGAAGAAAATAAAATTATTTTTATATTGCTTGAATCATGGGTTTCATGATCAAGGAATTTTATTTTAGTTAAGGTTCCCATTGTGAGCCTTTAGGTTTGTCATCAAGTCATAATAGTCTATTGATTCAATGTTATCTATGGATGACCCTTCTTGGGCATGTTAAAAATATATGTCAGTCATTGAAAGAGTCAAAGAGACCCTCCAAGATCAAGCTCAAACATCTCCTTCAAGTCGGCCTTGAATGAAATAATGAAGCTTCACCAAAGGACATGTTGGCTCACACACAACACAAGTCAGCGAATTTACATGGGCAAACCACTATAAATAGGGTAGCTCGACTTCATTTCAAGGACATAATTTCTGTCAAGGCTAAGTTTGCAAGGAGTGTGAGAATCACTAGGAAAGGACCCTTGTAACCAATGAAGAGTGATGTCCTTATATTTGTTTTTGGGTTTTCTTTAGGTTGAATCACTCCACAAGTGCGAAGTATAGACACTATCTATTACAATCTCTTTTGAAGTCAAGTCAAGGAGAAAACTAAGGAGTATCTCAAGCCAAGTTGTCAAGGAGGTAGCCTCCACCTAAAGTGAAGGAAATCAAGGTACAAGAGAAGGTAATCTACATGTGCTAGGGTTTCTGATTTAGGTTTGAGAAGTTGTAGGTCTGAAGCAGAGAAAAGGAAGCTGAGATTTGAAAGGTAGCAAAGGCAGAAAGAAGAAACATGTACTTGACTATCATTGACTCTATTAAGAAATAGAGGTAAAAATAAGAAGCTTGGTATCTTGGACTTAGAGAGGTCAAATAGGTCAAGGGTGTTGGTCTTGCTATTCATCAATTGAAGTCTCTATAAGAAGAAGAATTTGTTTGGGTTTTCCTCTCAAGTGGGGGAGGTTTTGGCCATGTCTTATCACCTATATTCTGTGCCTCTTGTCTTGTTATTGTTTATTCTTTGGCAGTTGTTTGATGAATAACACTATAATAATATAATTAAAGAGAAGATCATAATTCCAGGATGCAGGTGCTCAACAAGGACAATGATGTGGCAGTCGAACGGAACGACATGTGGCCAGACCACATGGTCCTTTTTATTTTGGCACATTGGTCTAAAACTGGCATTAACAATAGCCATAAATGGCATTTAAGGGGGCACCGTCTCCAACCTGTCTATGACCACCCACCTCGGCTCTATGCAAAAATGAATTCCGGTGAAAATATTACGACTTCACCTATCCAACATCCTCTACCTCTGTAATGCCTTTGCCCTCAAGTTGTCGCAACACCTAGCTCTCGCACTACCATCGAGAGACGCTACCACCTCCTCTGTTGCATTGATTTAGGCCCGGGAGTTCACTTCACTCAGAGCCTGGCTTGCCATTTTTTCTTCCACTTGGCCTCTGCCGCTAGTCCCTCCTCTGAGTCGCCCATAAATTCTATTAAGCCTCTGCACCACTCTGAGCCTAATCTCGAAAGAAATTATCAAACTTCTGGAGCCAACATGCCGAGAACGAGTCATCGTATGTGCAATCACAGAGGCAGGAGAAGAGGAAGCTTGACTCATCCCCGTCATTCTCTGGTTGCTAATTCCACTTCCTCTTTGACCCAACAGACTACAGGGTGCTACCCAAACACTCGTAGTGGAAGAGGCTTCTCTCAACCTCACCACCTCCATTCGATGCCCCCTGCCTCGCCTCCCAACATCACTCCTTCCAATCCTGCTTCGCCTCCTAGAGGCACTCCTTCCAATCCACAACAGCATCTCCAGTCCACCCAATTAACCTTCCGTTCATCCATGAACAGGCCCATCATCACTACCACTATCTCCATAATCTTTCAAGAGACGGAGCAAGCAATTGAGGGACAAGCCACTGAAGGTGGTGGCCGCACCAGAGCAACTGAGGAGCAGGACACTAAAGGTGGTGGCCACACCAAAGCAGAACTAGCCATGGCTCAGATGAGCACCCACAAAGTAGGGACGAGGCAAACTGGAAAGGAGATGGGACAAACCAGGAAGGAGGCAGACCAGGACCAGCATGAAGAAGAAGACGTGGATCCTTCCCGCTGTTTCATTAAGGAGGAACAACTGATGCAGCAGGCAGACAACATGGAGGCTTCACAATAGGTAGGTGTCGACGTGGAGGATTACAGGTGCTTTATCACAGAGGAACACCTGTTGTCTCCACCTCGCTCCTAGTCTGCCACATTACTTGCCACGTATTAGCCACACAGCCCGCCACACAGCCTGCCACATGTCCGTTATTCTTAGGTTTTTGGGAATTTTGATTTCTAGTTTCTTTAATTGGGGTCCCGGAAAAATTGAAGGTATTAGGTTCCTTGGCTGGTTTCTGTTTCACCTTGAAAAACTGATAAAAAACTGTGAGCAATTGCTGGTTTCCCCTGCGTGGGTAGCAAGTTAAATTTTGCAATCGTTTTTTTATTCGGACTGGTTTCCCATTATGGGCAGTCCAGACTCTGTTTCTGTTTTTTTCTACCAATAATCAAGCATGGATATGAACAGGCTAAGGCCTCAGTGTACAATATTTTTTCAATAATAGAATTAACCTAACTTAAAAAAAAAAACAGAGAAGATCATAAACTAAAGGAGTAGAAAGAATTCACAAGAATTTAGAATTACAAGAGAAATCACCTAATTGCTATGCCCTAGATTTCTCAATAAAGTGTGCATCATACTTTTCCATATGTGTGATATAACAAATTTGTTCTTGTCAATGTTACTAATCCATGAGGAGAAAGTTTGACCAAACATATATTTTTCCTTAATGATATGATATCACACATCGTTTCCAGACATGACCCTCCACATGTTTTTTATAATCAAAGCCTTGTTAAAAGTGGATGTATCTATGAAACGGCAACCTCCTTCGTCCAGTGGTCTTGCAAGTGTTGACCATCATACCATATGAATTTTTTCTTGTAACTCTGTTCCAGCCCATAAGAAGTGGCTCATGATAGCTTCTATCTTATGGATGATCTCGCTTGGCATTAAATAAAGGTGCATACAATATACTGAAATGTTTTGTAGCATTGATTTCATCATTACCATCCTTCCTCCCATCATCAACCATATGTACTTCCAAATCTCTAGTTTTTTGTGAAATCTTTCGATTAACCATGCCCAATCCTGGTTATAGGATCCTTTTGGTTTCATATTAAACCCAAGGTAAGTGAAACCATCATCCAAGATTGATGATGCTACCCCAAACAGATCGTATATGTCCTTTGTTATATTCTCCTCACTATCATCGTGTAACAAGATCTATTTTCCTTCATTCATACTCAAACCAGACGCAACTCCAAATGATTTAATGAGTTCTATAATGGCTCTCCACTACCCCACCATGAATTCCCCATCGATTAACATATCATATAAGAACATTAAAAGAGAGATGGAAATATTTTTGGCTACTCTGATCCCTTTAATAATTTCATTATCCTTTGACACCCTCTTTTTTCTATTGAAACAATCAATAACTAGGAGAAAGAGCAATGTAGACATGGCACATCCATGTCCAATTCCTCTATATGCATTGAAAAACTGTGAAGGCAAGCCATTAATAATGACAATAGAATTTGTAGTTTTGCAACATGCCAAAATACATTAACGTTAATAAAGACATACTAGATTTTAACCGGACCAAGAAGAAGAATTCCCAGTCAATGCAATCATATGCCTTATTCAAGTCTACCTTTAGAAGGAAATCTCTTTGTTTCTATATTTAATAGAGTGCATCATCTCCTGGGAAATACCAATTACATCTTGTATTTGTCTACCTTATAAGAAACCAAATTGTTCCTCTGTAATATGCTTTGACAATACTGGCTTCAACCTAATTGTAACCAATTTTGATATCCTTTTGTACACTAAGTTGCAAAGAGATATGGGATGATAATATGCAAAGGTTCTTGGTTCCACCCTTTTAGGGATTAATGCTATGAAATTCAAATTTATGGCCCCCGAGATGAACCCATGAATCTTATATTCTTTAGCTATTGCCAACAAATTTTGGATCATCAAATCGATGCAATGAATAAAAAGTTCAATTCCCCACCCATCCAGGCCCAGACTTTTCTCCTTTGCACATTCCTTCAATATCTTCGTCAATTCCTCCCTTATGATTTGTTGTCCCAATCTGTCATTATCCTCTCATGTCAACATGTTTGGAACTTCTTCGATAAAATTCATTTGTGACCAAAAGGATGTCTCTTGTGCTAAGAATTAGCCTTTGAAATGTGTGATAGTCACCTATTCAATAGATCTCTGTGAACTGAATATGTTCCTAACTTCATCCCTTATCCTCCTTAAGGAACTGATATGTTTCCTGATATTGAAATGTGCGCGGAAATATCTCATATTTTTATCTGCAGCTTTCATCCATGTCACCCTGCTCTTCATGTGGATGTCTACTTCCATGAACGGAGAATGTTCCTTCTCTTACACTCCAATTCAGTGATCTTGTGCCAGTATTTCTCTGAGAATAATAATAGGTTTATGAGAGATTTTTCGGAGTAAATCACAAGAAATTTCATTTGTAGGCTCGTTTTGAACCAACCAGTGTGGTTCATCGTCAAGAAAAGTTCAATGAACCACACTGGTTGGCTCGAAACTCATGACAAATGAAATTTCTTGTGATTTATGCCGAAAAATATCTCATAAAATTGATATGGATCACAGAAGCCTCAATTCAACAAGAATAGGTCTTGAGGATCACTGAAATATCATAGGAAAATGTCAATCTACCTAAGAGATTTAGTTTTGCCCTCCTTCAACCGCTTAATCCATTCTTGAGGGACCCTTTTCAGCTCTCTAAGCTTTCAGTATATGGATGTCATGTGATTTTGTAGAGGAGGAAGCAATGACTGAGACCAAGGATTTCATACTAGATCCTCAAATTCATCCATTTTAAGCCATTTTAGGTTGAATTTGAAGGGTTATGATATCTTTTGTTCCCCTTTGTCTCGTGTCAACACATTGGGCAAGTAATCAGAAATAAATGTTGAAATAATGTACGATCTTATATATTTTGGATGATTAACTATAGTATGACTAACCAAAAACTAGTCCATTCTTCTTGAGATACCCTCCTCACTAGTTTTCCCATTCCTCCAAGTGGGGCCAAGAGGATCTGGTGTCACATCCAATAGGGAAAAATACTCCATCAAACCTCTGAAATAAGAAGACATACTATCAATTCTAGACTTTTGTCCCAAAATCTCTCCCCCTCCCATCGAAAAATTAAGATGCCCCACAATGATCATGGAACTTAATCGCAGGATTCTAGATTGCAAAACCTAGTCCCAAAATAGCCTACACCCCACATATGGAGCATATGAATTGACAATTCAAACCCTTTCACAACTTCCCATCATGTTTCCGGTAATGATAATCCCTACACACGATAGAAATGCCTACATATCAATAATTTTTGGATCCCACATAATCCCGAGACCACCAAATAATCCAATAGCATCAGTTGCAACTACATGTCATGTAGGGCACATAGACAACATTACCTCCCAGCTTTATCTCTACAAACCATCATTTATTGGAAAAGGAATAGAGAGGGATTATGAACCTAAATAATACTTTTGAGAGAGCTTAATTTTGGGGTCACTCCCAAACCCAGGATGTTAATGGAAATAATAATCATGGATAACAATACTTCTATTTTGGATGCCATAGTAGCTACAATTGTTATGTAAATTGTTTGTGATGCAATAGATACTGTAAGGATGATTATATGTACCATTCGTCAACCCAACATTGACATCTTTGAATTTTTGTATGAGATAAAGAAATGTCTAGAGTATATGATAACTTATGTTATTTATTTTAGTGTGGTGATTTTTGACTTACTATAATGGGTTCAATTATTGTTGATGTCAAGATGAGGGAAAGTCATTCACTTCAGGCCACTAGGCCCTTAATTTCACAATATTGTTGAATATTTTGAGGTAACCAATTTGTCGAGTCCTGTAGCTAGAAAAGGAATGGTTTTAACAAAGTACTATCGATTTAATGTCTAAATGTGAGTTAATTTTCTTACTTTCACCATGGAAACCGCAGGCTATTCAGGAAGTAGAAAAGATCAAAGAAAAATACAAAAAAATTACATGGATGTCGGAAGTTAGTTCTATTGTTGTTGAACATCATCTAGGGATAGAATTTGTAAAGAATTTTGTTGACTATGTTGGACTCGCCAACATGTTAGGGGATCTCCCTGGTAAGAAGTCTCAATTAGACCTTAGACCGTTTGGCGTAGGAGTCCTAGCAGTGGGTCGTATGGTAATTCCTTGACTACGATTTTGCACAAAGGAAAGTAAGATAACTCTATTGGTAGCAAGGGTGTGACATATCCTGTGAGACAAGGAAGGTGCATGAGAGGTTCTAACACATGGGGGTTGAGATGAGTGTGCCGCTTGGAAACTTGTGATAGCACAGAGTTAAGAAGGGAACACAAGCAAATATGCATCACAACATGGAAGGAAAGTTAGCTAGCAATCAAAAGTGTTGGTTAAACCAACAACACATTTACGAAAGATTCATACATACATACACAAAAAGCTATACATGCATGCATAAGCAAATAGATACATATATCATTTAAAGTACACCAGAGAACATAGGATACAATACAACATATGCATGAAACATGTCAACTCTTATTATATTAAGAAGTGTAAATTCCATTCATACAATACATCCATGTCCAACTAGTTCCAATAGCAGAATGTTACAACCACAATCGCCTGCTCCTCCAAAGAGATGTACTAGCTCTGCACAGTGGAGAAGTCAAGGCTTGTTACAATACTGTCCAAGCTCTCTCTGAGATAGCATTATCAGAAGCTTGGCTAACCAAAAGCCTCTGCAATGAGCTATGAGGGGCTATTTATAGCAAAGGGTGGGGTAACCCTTGACATTCCCTTTGTGACAACTCATCTACCCTCATGACTCTTCACCTACTCTATGGTTGTTACATCTAACTATCGACACTTGAACTTACACTTGACAAGATGTTACATTATAATGTGCATGTGCCCATGTGAGACAAAATGGCTTGAGAAAGCCATGCTAGACATCACTATGACTCAGACAACTATTAGAAGACCAACTCTTCGACATCCTCATTTTGGTTGATAGTAGCATACTAATGCCAAGATCGATAGTCCATGATGGTGTCTGTGTGCTTCAAGGTGACATATTTTTGGAACCTAACTCTTTCCTCCATAGCATCCAGGTACACTGCTCGGACTCCTCTGTCCAACTCATTTGAAAGCATGTGCATCATTTTCATCAATGCGGCCAGGCCAGCAACATACTTATGCATGATGTCTACACTGATGGGCAAGTATGGGCTGGTGGCAATGCACATCAACTTGTCAAAGTACGAGTCAAGCTCTAGTCATACCTCTACCTTTGTCTTCGCTTTGGTGAGAGTCCCAATAGAGGGGATCACATGTGCACGCAACACAACATCCATATTCTTGAATACACATGCATGGGAAGCCTGTATACTAGTGATGAGTTGCGGGAGCTCTTCATAGTTCCGAATTTAACTCCAGATATGTGCCTTCATCTCGATCGCTCTAGGCTTCATCATCTTAGGCAAGTGAAGTAGGGCTCCCTTGTATCTCACCGTCCATGTTTGCATGTAATCAATAGCAACATGCACGTTTGCCAAGATATGTGCTCTTCTAACACATTGTTGTTGCCATCTGTTGAGATGGATGACTGCCTTGTGCACGGTACCAAACTTGGAATACAACACCCGCATGACTATGTTAAGGGACAACATTTCATCTAGTATTTCCTGCTTCAGTACTTCTTGGGAAGATGTTGTAACCAATTCTCCTCCTTGCATGCCCATCTGTAGTTCCTTAGCCATTCACTCATTCTCAGCTATCAAAAAGCGAACACTTGAGCTAGTGGCTTTGGCATACACTCTGGTAGCATCGGCCAAGGATGCTGAATGTTTGTGCTAGTCACAAACGATCACTCATTCCTCAACTTACACAAGAGATGTATGATCACCTGGAGTCGACACTCTGTGAGACTACACAACTCTATGTTGAGACTATTCAAATGAGAGGTTGTACATCTCTCCTTCTGACTGATCTCCAAGGATCTTAGTGCCTCCTTGGTCACTTGAGACTTACTCATATTCTGGATGTGGTGAAGTGGGTAAGTTGACCTCTTGGTAATGAGCCATGAGGTCGATGTATTGTTCCAATTCTTGTTGCTCCATATCCATATCCAATTGTTGAAGTGCTTGCTCTTTCTCGCAAGCGAATTCTTTCTCTGGTGATGGTCCACCCTGTGTGCTTGATGCTAGCTGTTCTGATGAGTCCAATACCTGTATAGGCATTGCTTCATCCATTTGCACATTTTTTGCGCCCTATTGTACTTGTTGTTGTTGCACTTCCCTCTCCTGTTTGCATAGCTCTTGTTCCTTTTGGAGTTGCTCCTTTAACTCATGCAATTCCTTCTTTGTTTCCTGCATACTCTGTTTATCCCTATGCTTTTCCATGATACACTTATCGTGTTATTACCTCTTTGCCTCTATAGCCATAACTGCTTTCTCTACAAGTGGATCTGCTCGGAACTTGCAACTTTTCTCTTCCTCCATGCAATCGACATTCTTCCTCTTGCCCTTGTCACGCACTGGTATGTGCACCTCTACTGCTGTTGCTGCTTCTGGTGTCCTTCGAGATGTTGCTTCACATTGCTTCACTAACCACTCCACATCAAGGCCGACCTATTCATTAGGTCTAGAGAAACTGTAGCAATATCTCCATGGGTCCTCCTTCACCCAATGAAATTCCTCGTGGAACTAGTTTAACTGTACTCTCATGTAGTGATCTTCCACCAGACAATGTGGGTCATATAGATTGTAACTTCAGGGGTCGAATGGATACTTCTTCATCTATTCTACTTCAACATCCACGTGTTTGAAACTTCAGATCTGAGATAACCCAATGCATAGTGGAAGAGCGGGCAAATGTGCCTTCTTCTTCTAGTGCAATCTAGTTGTTAGTCCTGCCGAAATGTGATATGCTACTTCTTGCATGACGAGTATGTCCAAGGGAAACTTCGGTAGAACATGTGAAGGCTTCTCTGTGTTGTACATATGTATGAAGGTGTCAGACAGTGAGGCATAGCAATCATCTATGTCTATCAGTGCCTCCATTGCTGCCTTCAACATGCAGGGTGGATCATGTTCAAATATCATTTTGTAAACTGGGGTGAAAAACTGATCAGACAATCGTGTGATAACTCCTCTGAAGCAGCATTCAGACAAAACTTACAATAAGTGTTCACAACAGTGTCTGCTAGTTACCATGCCCATTTTAAGCCTGGGAACTCCTGTCGGGCACAGATTGCATCTAAGATATAGGAGGACATGTATATTTCTACTTGCATACCTTTGGGTGCCTATCGAGCTTTCATTACCTATTGCTTTAGCTGATGAGCCAACATGTCAGACCAGTTACATGGTTTTCCTTCTATGGCTAGTTGGTCCAGTGCGATCACCCAACTCTATGGGAAGGTTTCCGTGCTTTCTTGGCCATACAATCGACATGAAAATATGACCAAGTATTGATACACATTTTGCAATATCTTCATTTTGTAGATCTGGTTGGGTGTCATCCTAAATCTAGCCGACTCCTTCACCTAGTTCTTCAGAATGTCTCTGGAGTTGGCATTGTTGCTAGGTAAGCTAAAGGGAGTCTCCATGATAGTTACAAGCTTTGACATATGATACATCTCATCATAATCCTCTGCCCTAAAGGTTGCAATCTTCATCCCGTTGACATTTCTCAAGGTCATCGTATTGGGATCAGTGTGTGAGACGATCCAGTGTATCATGTCCGCGCATGGGAGCACGAGGTATCTGCATGCAATCCAGTACAAGCGGGACTTGTGAATTTTCACGTACACCTGGAAGTCTTTGAGGTCTTCCCCAAATGTGCCTGTAAATGCATCATTAACCTCTTGCCATTTCAGCTTGATGTCCTTGTCTAGAATCATCTTGGTATCTTGATAGATCAGTAGACTTGAGGACACTCGCTCATCTGCTACTCCAGTTGCACTTCCGTTGGTGTCCTTTGATCCTACTCTCTTGGAGGCCATTGATCATGAACTGTAAGAGGTAGAAGAACACCTGCTAGATTTGGAGACAAAGTGACATGCATGTCAAGAAATCTATTAGTGAAAGCCAAAGAAAATTTTGGAATCACATAACACATACCTGGGGATTGATAGGCAAAGATTGCACAATTTCTTCTAGCAGGCTAGAGACTGGCTTCTAGAACTGCACAAAAGGTAGTTTGGACTATTTGGGAGGTAGGATTGGCTACTGGAATTGCACAACGAGGAATTCGGGCTTATTGTTGACTGCTAGAATTGCGTAATACACAATTCTAGCTGGCAATGACTCCAGGATCAGTCACTGCATTGCACAATTTTCTGGGCCAGTAGTCACTGTCCCTCAGAATTGTGCAAAGAAGGCCTGGAGAATAATTGCTAGGCAAAAATGCACATTTCTTGAGGGGAAGACAGAGCCTTCCCTCTCAGGATTGTGCAATGTTGTCTTGGTGAGGCAGAGTTTGGGCCAAGGCTGCCTAGACCTGTCAACGGGAAACTGAATGCAAATGTGAAAGTGAATGCATGGCGATACGTGAGTGTAAGTAGAAGCAAATTATCATGCATGAAAACATCGAATGAAAGATTAATAAAACAGAACAACATGCATGTGGGTGAAGTGAGTCACCGAATCGATGACCGTTCATGAAAAACAGTTTCATCAATGCGACAACGGTGAGATAGAAACAAAAACTAAAATGGTGCTAGTACAAGCTAGTATGCATGTAAACAACAACAAGAATTCAAATAAATCAAGCAAACATCACTTAGGTGAGAGAAAACACAAAAAGCGACAAAAATGTTGAAAAAGACAAGTTGAGGCCACTTACCTGTGAATAGCCGAGCCGAATGTGTTGAAGATTCCTGGATGTGTTGTGGGATGTCAGAGCTCCAAGATTGATGTGAAAGAATGTGCTCTGATGCATCGAATAAATAAGTTTGGGCTCATGATGCAAATATAGGAAAAAACAACACTTGGAGGAAAGATTCTAAAATGATCTTTGCATGTAACCTCCAGTTGCTAAAAATAGCTCCCTGAAAAAGGGATGCTTTTTGCATGTTTCCTTTTTCTACTCTGGTAAAAATCAAGCCATGCATGCAAGTCAAGTTTCCTTGGTCTCGGCTGGAACTAATCAAGCCAACTGCACATGTAAGAGGATGCTCAACTGCTGGGAGAAAATGCGCATTTCTGGATGGGAGGTGGGCTTGTTGACCAAGAGATTTGTGAAATTTCTAGGCAGAGTAACTTACTGTTGCCCAGGATTGCACAAATTTTGGGCTGAGCAACCTTGCTTTGCTAGGAAGAATTGCGCAATTTTCTGGATGAAGCATGACTGGAAGAATTGCGCAATTTTTGAGCCTAGCAGGTTGCGAGACTAAATTGTGCAATTTCTGGAGGGAAGGTTGGTTTTCCTCCATAATTGCATAATTTATTAAGGGAGCTACTCAACCTACAACTAGACTAAGTCCAGAGGAACAACCTATGAGGGGAAAGCATCAAGCTTTGATAGACAGGCCGCCTTTTTGCAAGAAAATCATTGAAGCTTGTGTACTTGACGAAGCAAGACATGTTGCTGTGAAATTTTGGTAGAGAGGCTCCAAAAGGAAGCTAAGGAAAATTTTTGGAGGGTGGTTGTAGCCGCTACAACAAATTCCAAAAACCATTCCCTCCACAAGTAGGCATTAAAATTGTTAATATTTTGGCACTAGAATCCTTCTACTAGCATTATAACAAGTCTACAAGATACTAAGATATCCACTTCAAAGTCACATTTTAATATTTCATTCTTTTTCATGGACATGAAGGAAGAATAAAACTTTCGTTAAAGAGCTCAAATCAAGATCTATACTTCACTAACCAATACTCATAATCATTCTTTGGATAATTGACGTCCTGCCTATGGAAGTAGTGGTGGACTTACTAATAAAGTTTTGATTATAATGTTGTTAGATACTTCTTCACACCTACCTGTTCTTTTCTCTTTGAAATTATCTTTTTGAAAGTCAATACAAAGCATTATGTAGTTGAAAATCTCTTGTATGACAAATTACTGCCGAAATATTTTGTTTGGATAGATAGAGCATCAAAACGTGTGATGTTTTCATTTTGTATGATATAAACTCTTGATAGATACTAATGACTAGATTACAACATATCAGGGACATGAGCAACGATCTCTCTATTGATGTCGGGGCTTTGTATGGAGTAGTTATATTCTTCGGAGTCAACACATTTCAAATGTGTGACCTTTGGTTGTAGTAGAAAGAACTATGTTCTATAGAGAAAGGGGTGCAAGAATGTACTCTACATTGCACTATGCTTTGGCTCAAGTTAGTCCTATATCATTATTTCATTTTATTCTAGACATTAGAATTTTCCATGTGCCAATTATTAGCCAAGCATAGTATGGGCCTATAAAATTTCCCACGCAAAAGTAAATTTTCGGTTTAAAATCCTTGAGTTAATATTCCTTCACCTTCTTATTAGCTCATATTAGTATTACTTGATGCTAAGGGCACCCTAGGGATTTGTGGATGTGCCTTTCCTAGTTTGGAAAGGTCTTGAAAGGTGCACGTCTACACAAAAGGGTAGTGTAAGGCATTTTTTAAGTCTTAAACATTAAACTTGTCTTAAAACAATATCTTAAACTAAGTGAAATACAATTGTCATAAGAAAAAATGCAGTAAACTAAGTGAAATACAATTGTCTTAAAACAAACTTGGCGGAAGATGTTTTATTAAGGAAGTTGCTCTGGCACCTAAAAAATATTAAACACGTTATATCAATAGAGAGTTCTTTGTTCGTTTTTTCCCCAATCATTCCCTTGTAAGGGGGAGCATTAAGTGATTTATGGTAAAATAAATTCTATGAACATTTTAATGCGTTTTATTGCCTTAACAAGCACCCATCCAAATCTGAGCACAAGGAAATAGAAAACCCCCCTTTTTATATCCCCCTAAATAGAGTAAAAGAGTCCCTCACCATTTCTTGTCCAATGGAGCTCTAGCAAGTAGTAAGCAACCATTGGGTTGGAAGTTACCATAGGAGGAGACATTAGTACCAAAGATGACTAGACATGTTTTATATATCTTAATTAGTTTTGATTTGGTTTGGGCTTACCATATGTTTGGGAAATCCTATATCATAAATTAAATTATGTTCAACCAAAGTGACTAAAAGACATACATGACTTTAATTAAAGGATGTTGTTCATGCTTCTAATTAGCTTTCATCAATTTTTTAATTGCAATGATTAATATTAGTTTGAGGTTCACACTAACTTTTATTATAAAATTGATAAATTATTATTTTCTTCACATTTTTACCACAACCCAAATTTAAAAATTCAAATAGATTTTTATAAATGGCTAATATTTTTAATAAATTTTAATTAAAATTATGATTATAATATAGAAAATTAATAATTTAACTGATGATTCATCACATAATTTAATTATTCTTTTTTATAAATATTAATGTTTTATCAAATTCATTTTATGAAAGAATATTTGATTACTATTGTGCAAAATTCTTCAGAATGATAATCAAATTATGTTTTACAAAATATCCACACTACAAAATTCAGTTGAAACATTATTCTTAAACTTGGTTTAAGAAGATTTGTTTTTCAAAAAATGGATGGTGCCTTCAATGTATGGATGTACATGAATATACAACAAACCTTTATTGATATTTATATCAAAAGTTCAATCCAGCGAGTCCTTATATTATAATAATGAACTTTGAAAATTTTAGGATTGTTTCTTACATGAAGTGAACAGATGTTCTGTGGGATGCATTAATGTACTTTTAAAAACTTATTCAATGGATCTTCATTAATATTTATCACAAAAGTTTAGTCCAACAGAATGACTAGAATATTGATATTATAATAGAGTACCGGTGGGTAGAATATAATCTTGAATTTAGATGTCATCCTAAATTGCCCAATTTACAGGGTTTTGGATACAGTTTATTCCAGCTAACTGGAATGAAGTCCCTCACCACTAGAAGGATGATCACCCAATTGAGGAGTGCCATAAAACACTTGCAATCTGGAAGGCCATTTTACAGAGATCCAATGGACCATGTCAACCCAGCCATTTCCAACCCTAAAAGCCTTAACTTTGGACAATTCGACCTTCGACCAACTAGATATTCAACACTGGAACCCCATTTCATATCAAAGAGCAGATTGCTACATTCCCTGAATGTTTATGAAGAAGAAGATTAATCATGTGGACCAAGTTTTCATAATCTTATGTAGATGTGAGTAGAGAAGTCATTAGTGGTATCTTGAAAATCATTACGGAGATAGAAAAAGGCACATAAAAAGTTTTCCATTGTTGTGGAGGAGCATCCTACACTTGGCCATCATCCTTACCTTTGTAACACCCATACCACACCTCTTCTCACACCATTGGATACCCATTTTCTTGGTGGTTGCTTTAGGCATAGGCACATTTGTTAGAAGGTCTCAGTTGTGAAGAGAAGATGCCATATTTTATTTGTTTAGCTCAACCCTATCTTGTTTTATCCCAAAAATAGAAGTTAGTTGAGGGCCAATTTCACACACTCAAACGCAGCCTCTTGGGGTATCAATTTCATGGTTGAAGGCAGCAGATTCCATGGAAATATCATCAAAGAAGGGGAAAGAATTCCAGCCACCTCCGGAAGAAAAGAAAGTAGGCTCTATAGAGGAGCGGCCTATACTTGGCCATCATCCTTACCTTTGTAACGCAAATACTACACCTCTGCTCACACCATTGGATACCCATTTTCATGGTGGTTGCTTTAGGAATAGGCGCATTTGTTGGAAGGTCTCATTTGTGAAGAGAAGAGACCATATTTTCTTTGTTTAGCTCAACCCTCTCTTGTTTTATCCCAAAACTGGAAGTTAGTTGAGGGCTAATTTCGCACACATAAACGAAACCTCTTGGTGTATTGATTTCGTGGTTGAAGGTAGTGGATTCCATGGAAAGCTCATCAAAGAAGGGGAAAGTAGTCCAGCCACCTCCGGAAGAAAAGAAGGTAGGCTCTGTGGCTCTTAAACTGCCTTTATCTCTTGCATTTGGAATGTTTTGCTACATGAGTTTTAAGTGTTCGTTGGGTGCCTTGTTTCCCTCAGTCAGCGAGTTTAGTTTCAACTGTTCTTCCACAAATTTGACCTCTTGTCATTTTATAAAAGTCTATTTGCAAACCCATGAGGTAAGCCATGCAAAGGCCTACACCTAACCATCCTACATGGGAATTATATGATGGGTATAACATCCATTTCCTGCATACAAATTTGGAAATTGATTGTTCCCTAGCCTTTTCTATTTGCCTTTATTTTAACTTGGGAACCCTCATTCCACTCACCATTTGAGCTATTAGCTTATCCTTTGGCCCATGCACATACCCAAAACCTTGAGATTGTTGGTAGCCTTGAACCATTTTATTTCACCCGCGTTTTGGATGGAAATGGGGAAATAACCTTTATATGGTTGTAGTTTCCATACCCATGGTCTTGAATGCTTTGGCAGTCATGTGAACTATTTTTATGCTTGCATTTTGAGGGTGATGGAGTGATTATTGTATTGGTTGTAGCTTCTCTGTTTGTATATGGATATATAAAGTTTGTTGGGCATACTTCTAAAGAACTATCATGGCGGAACTTGGCGTTGGTCTTTAGTTGGGGGCCATGATGGGATTTATACGAACTTATGTTGTTTGTTGAAGTATGGTGGAAATGGGTGGCATTGCAACCCCAATCCATTCTTTCCTTGGGCTGCATGTTATATTTGAATATATTATGTGATGGATTTGTATTTCCTATAACATGCATTGGAAGTAAATTATCTATTTTTCTATTTGGTGCCATACAACTCTTATGTAATTCATTGGATATGCTTGCATGGATATTTGAAGGTTTATTATGGCAGCCATATTTTCTTTTTATGATGCGATATAAGAATATGTTTGACATCGAGCAACCTAGTTATGGCTTTGTTGTAATTTGATGTAAAATAAGAAATGATGGCTTAAATAAAATCCTGTAGCTTGTCATGTTCAAACAAAATATATATGCAGGCTCATATTCAGATTTTGTACATAGAGTTATAGGGGCAACAAGAAGTTTTGATGTTAGTTTTTTAGATGCCTGGAAGCATTGCGTTGCTATGAGTCTCAATTAACCTGTAGATGTCTTGCACTCTTTTATTCTTACATGTTGATTGCATAATTATTGCAAGCATTTTTTTAGTGATGTCAGAGTTTGAAAGTGGGATGTTGTGGTTCTAGTTTCATTTGTAGAGTGGTTATTTGTGTGGATTTGGTTTGATTGGCTAGCCAATAATCCTTCTCTTATGAATTCCCATACTTGTGAACTTCATCCTTGTATCCTTATACTTATCTTATGCACTTAATTGCACTATAATCCATGTAGGCATGCATTCTTGTTGTAAGAAGGCATGGTATGTCGATGATTATATGAGCTTTTAATTATGTGAAGTTTGAGGTATGAAATGAATGTATAGGTAGAAACATCTTCAGCTCCGGTCACTTATAAGATTAAATAGACAACTAGTTGTGGTGTTAGTAATGTTATAGTTACTTACCCTCCTTTCGAGCATGGTGTCCCAGAGTGGGCATAGATCTCGAAGCCTAATGGATATTTTGATTGTTTTCGTAGGCTAGCTCTAATAGATTGCAGATTTTATCTAAGAAATGATGAGGTTCTTATTGTTATAGATTGAGGCATATGTAGTTCTATGATGCTATTTTAAGTATTGTCAGACCTGTAGGAAATTTCTTTATTTTTGAGCATGTATAAATCAGATCAGTGACAATGATGTGGACAGTATGAGATAGTTTGTCTAGGTTCCATTTGTTTCACCTAGATTAGATTAAATTGACAGATCCTTGGTTATCACAACAATTATATGTTTGAAATTCTATTGTAGTACTTGTTATTGTTTGTGTGTGCCAATATGATTAGCATCAAAATGAAGATAATAAAGATAAGCACACTTGATTACACATCTGTGTTTGTGAAGTAAATAGACATCTTTCTTCGAGTTTGGCAAACTTATTAATATGATAAGTTATTAGTGAATTGTGTGGGCTGTGTTTTGGAAATTGATTACCAAAATAAAGTGTTTATATGTTATTTACTTTTTATATCAAGGTATTAGGATTATCTGCACCTAAATAGTGTGACTAAACTTATGCTTTAGATAGCACATTTCAGTTGTATTAGGAAGTAATTTGTTTCTATGAAACATTTATTCCTTTAACAAATAAAGTTCCCAATCATGGGCTTAATTATAATTCTCTAATATGGTATGGCTCTTACCATCCTTACATAATTGGTTTTTCACCTTGGACATTCAGATTGTAGCAAGAATAATAGCCTTACAATTATTGTTGTCTTGTTGTCTCTATTATTTCCCACTTACAAATTTGTAGCTCTGATTGTTTTTTCTAGCCCCATATTGAACTACTGTTTGCAGTGTTATCAAATGAACTTCTTGTTTGGTATATACATTTTAATTGTAAATTTGAATCTAAAGAATGCTCGAGTAAATTGTCAGGTTGCTGTAACTTTTGATTCAATATATCTAATCTTGTAAGGTCAACAATAAGGCTATTCCATTTTATAATACATGATTAATTTTGATGGGACCAGTAATTTTACATATTTTGTGTGGCTCTAGGTGCCATCTGTTGCCACAAGTAGTGAGTCCCCACCGGAGAGGCCAGGCGAGCCTGGGTGTCCTGTAAGCTAAACAAAGGAATTTTTTCTTTAATTTTTTCATAGCACACCACCTTCTGATATTGTTGTAATTTAGCTTTTGTTTGTAATGTTTGATTTATTTTGATGTTATTTAATTTAGCTTTTTGTTGTGTTGTCTATTTTCATATTATTTAACTCAGTACTATATAAAAACTGGCATATGCAAATTTGGTTCAAAATGCAAGTTCCACCATCCAAAAGATAGGTTGGAAACCTTAAAATCAGAGGAGAACATTGTTGGAAGTGAGATATTCAAGTCAGTCTATGTTGTCATCCATTATATTTGGTCTTCCATTTAATATGATCTGTAAACAGTCCTTGAATTTATATGATATTGATTTTGTAGGTCAAACATGTTGTTGTTTCACTACCAAAGAGGTTTGGTGAGACTGAGTGCACTTTAAGATACTAAGTAACAAGTTTTTTGTTGTCATGTTCTACAGTTGTTTCTAATTGGATTATATTTTTGCTTTTGGAATTGTTGGTTTACTGCATTTCTTGTTGTGGATCTCAGTTGTTTTGTCAAGATAGGTATTTGCAAGTATGGTGCGAAGTGCAAGTTTTATCATCCAAAAGATAGGAGGATCTTTAAAAATATCAGAGCACAAACGGCATGGGGATGTTGTTGTAGCTGTAAGAATATATGAACAAGGAGTTTTTAGAGTTGTAAATGGGAAAACAGAGATCACACCTATAAAGATTGCTATCATGCATAATTCCAAGGGCTTACCAATGAGACATGTGAGTATTTGTTTGGATTTATCTATTTCTTAATGCATGGATAAAGGATTTTTTCATCAATAATTGCCAATTAATTTATTTTTTTTTCATTTCAAAGTCACCTTGAGGTACTATGTTATATGGTTATTAGTGTTGTCTAGATCTCTCCAATCATGAAAACCTAGGCTGGATTTCCATTATATGTTCTACTTGATGTAATTCATTGGAATTTGGTTGGATTCATTTCCTTCTGTGTCTGTAGTATGTACTTGTTGTTTTGTATTGAGATTGTTCGGGGTTGTTGTCAGTGTTTTTCACTTCTGAGAATGCTTTGGTTTTGTTTTCTCTAATTTCTATGGATGCTATGATCTTTTAGGGTGAGACAGATTGCCCATTTTATGTCAAAATAGGAAGGTTATTTTACAATGTGATACCTTTCTTTTATCAAATCATGAAGGGAATTCTAAAATTATTATTTATGTCATTATATATGTATGAGTAAATGGAGTGATAATATTATTATAGTGTTAGTTTAAAACAAGAGTATTTTTTATTGAAATCTTACAGGTTGATTAGCATATTGTTTTAATACAAATTGTACTCATTGATTTTACCTGATTTGGTTTGATCTTTTGTGTAGCTACAAATTTGGATTAAATTGTCGATTCAATCGTCCTGATAGGATATGTAAGTTTTAGCTTTATTAGAGAAGATGTATGTTGGATTTTTTTAAACTTTTCCATTGCCATATTTTGCAACCTTGCAATAATTAATGTAGCTAAAATTACATATCATGTTTTATTTCACAATGTAGTAGTAAATATGCCACCATCCTGTTATGCCATTTTCCACCAATAATCAACCTTTAGTTGGCTATTGAGGGGTAAGTTGGAGCCTCTTTATATTTTAGTGTAATTTTGCTACAATGTTTTGTATGTTTTTCAAATCTTTGATGCAGATGTTGAAATCCTCTTTAGTTAAGTTTTTGATGTTAATTAAATATACTCTAGCACCATCTTTTCTCTAGTGTATTCTACTCATTCGTTGACTATTATTCATATGTTTTAAGATGCTTCCCCAACATAGTTTAGGAGTTCCTATTCCTCCACAGAGGCATGGAGAGCTGGAATGTACAGTGAGTAATTCATTATTCAATGTTTACTTTGTTCATATATACATTTATGTGTAGAGATGTTTTGTATAGCTACTTTCCCCTTGTGATGATTTAGGGACATGGTTTGTCTCTATAGGGGAGTATAGACCATTGAAAAAAAATGTATTTGGATAAGAATGACTTTCTAAAGAGTGATTAAATGTATGTTACTACTTCTTTCTTCTGAAAGTGTGCTTGGTTTTCTGTAATGTTCCTGTATTGTGTTTTCTTGTTGGAGGTTGTTAGTCACAATTTCATATTCAAAGTAATTCAAAATGTGAATTCAAGCTAGCAATGCAGATAAAATTATATTGATGTAAGGAATAGAAGTGGATCCATTCCAAACCCTTTTAGGAATATAAGCTTTCTATTGCTTACCAATGGTTGATGGGAACTTTGTAGATTGAATTCAAGACCAACTTGAATAGAACTTTTGAAATAGAAGCCTCCACAAAGGGCTTCCTATTATTATGATGGGTCCAACAACCCCAGATTTAGCATTACAAAGGAACCTTCACTGACATTCAATTCTATGGCCTTCAACTTAGAAATCGTGGGTGGGGGGTATCTATTTGGGAAAAGTAACCTAGGACATGTACCTAGCTTCAACTGCCATTGTGTTCTCTATGTACATTCAAAATCATGGGAAATGTCACTTGGTAGGACTTGAGACCTATTGGGGGCTATATTAGCTATCCACTTCTGTCAACATAGCAAACCATTACTGACACAAGTGCCTTTTATAATTTATGAAACACTTACAAGTGAACTTCTAGTACATTTGGAGGCTTTGTAGTAGAGTATGTATCTGCTAAATATATGTTTGGTGTGTAAATAATGCAATGAAGAATATTTGTACGTAAAAGGATAGGCTGCAAGCCAATACTATAGTATGTTTTTGTATGGTCAATATCACATTCTCCTTAATCTAACCGTAAATTGAAAGGAGATGAAAATCAATACAAAATTAGAACCTTACAGTTAGGTACTTGTTTGGAAGTTCCTCAGTTTGTAGTGGAAAAAAATAGTGTTTTGTCATGGTACAATATATTTTTTGCATCAAAAAAATTTCCTACTTGTCCCTATCACATCAATTTCCTTAGTTATTTTTAATATTAGTCCCATTGATTCAAAATTCCCACTATGCTTTTGGTAAATAACTGTTTGGATAGGGTCAGTCCGTTTCCTTTGGTGGCAAGAAATAGATGGAGTGCACTTTACAAAACCAAAGTCATTGAGAACTATAAACAGTTACTGTTAGCAACAGTTGCTAATTTCATCCAAGTGTTAGCAGAAATTGCTAATTGTCAACCACTTGTCCTTATATCTTGTGTGTCCCATTAGGCTGATCATTCATCCCTTGGAACACTTATTACATGATTGTTTCACACATATCCTACATGGTTTATTTCATATATTAGATGGGCCATATTTTTGTTTTTAATGTGCACTTGCTATGGTTTTTTTTTTCCCTTCTATTTAAGATTACACTAGGGCTTTTACACTTGTCCATATTAGGTTTTCTTCTTAATATTGCTCGTATTTTTTTATATCTAGAAAAATGTCGAATTGAAGAAGTTTTGGGGTTGTTCTATAGGTTTTTTTTCCCTAGCTGGAAAACTCCTTGTTTAGGGTTGTTTTGTGTCCATATTCTACCTTAACTAGAGAAAATTTGGCACCTAATAGTATGTATTCATGTGTTTGTAGCCCATGGTGGTATATTTGTAACTGTAGTCTTTTCCAGCCTTATTTGGAGCTGATTGGATTTTCTTGCTTAATATTATTTCCCTAAAGGCTGCCATCATGCTTTTTCATATTATCTCATTTCACTAGGATTTCACTAATATTCAAGTTCTTGCTAAAACACTTACTAAAAATTGTTTAGATAGTCGTATTTGCACTAATCTTGATTGGTTTTTAGGATTCTATCCCTTTTAGTGCTTCCTAGGAGGGCCCACTTGAAACTATTTGTTCTAGAGAATTGCTTGGCACAAGATTTTCTATGTTATTCAGTTAATATGTGAGATTAATGGCTGGTGGAATTTTCCATAAGGGCCATTGAACTAGGATATCAAAATCCCCTTTATAATAGGATTTTAAACCCTTCTTCGACCCTTTTGTGGGTTTTCTTGAAGAATAATGGACACTTCATCTATTGGACTAGATGGATTATTCTTATGTTACACATATTGTTGTGTTCTTCAGAGACTAGACTATATTGGTTTTAGATGGTGATTTTCTTGGTATTCACTCCACCTTATTTGGAGACATTCTTCATATATTCAAAGGGCTCGTAATTTTGTATTAGATATTGTAGTTGGTGATGTGAGTCCTGCTAAGCTATCTAGAATGATTCATATTGGTGCTAACAAGCCTATGTTGCTTCTTTGCAAAGGGTCACTGATCTCAACTCTTTTGCTGCTGTTTCCACCCACCGGTCTATAGGATCATGGGTTGACCTATCTTCAATATTTTTCAAGTGTAGAAAAGGGTTTTGGCTTAAAATCTATGCTAGTCAACTCTTTATTATATTATATCTAGGTGGTTGGGACCAACCTAGATTAATGGGCCTGTAACCCCTCTTAGGGATGGCATTTCACCTTAGATTACAAATATTGTACAAATACATTGTTTGATAAGGAGACAAGTGCTCTCTTATGTCAAATTCTTTAGTTACATGTGGTGTTTCTTTGTTCATAATCTTATCTTCTCTTTCTGTGTAAATTATTTTTTTTGTTGATTTAGGGTGTGATGTTGGTTCTATTTGATCCTTGTTTATCTCTCGTGGTCTCAACACTTTGTGACTTTTTATGCCTAGGGAATTCTGACAGGAAACACACCTTAATTATCATATAGAGTTCAACTGTGTTGGAGTTCCTACAAACTAGCCACTGAGAATCGGTTAGCTTGTCAGCCATCCAGTTCTGAAATTCATTTTTTCTTAGCATCAATAGGCGCATAAATGTTACCAAGGTTGAACATTCAACTCTATAATGGTTTTTTGCCCCACCCCACAACCAAATAATGGATGGTAGAAGCTAAAGAAATAGTCTTCCTCTTGGCATCCATATGACTAGAAATAATATGACCAAATTGGAAATAGCATTTAGGACAATTTGAAGTAAAAATATAGTTAACTTCTGTAAAGATGCAGTCCATATTCTTTACCTTGCAAGGTTTCGGTGAAGACATGCATTTAAGCCTATAAATTTATAGCCAAATTTCCATATTACGAGCCTTGGGTCATTTCAAATATTCCCCATTTGCTGAAATTGCAGGCTTGCTAGCAATTGACACTTTTATAGTGCCCAGATTATTTCTTTAAGTGTTCTACTTCTTTTAGGTGACATGAACTCACATTTTTTATTACCTTGAGAGACATTTTGAGCTTGGTGCCAAGGAGTAGAATTAACAGAGCAGTTGGGGCATTAGCTCTAACCATAATGGGGCAATCCTAAATTCTTCTCCTCAACAATGAGGGGACACAAGTCAAGTCACAGGTCATAAGAAAAGGTGTGACTTGCACATCGCAAGTCAAGTCTCATGCCCAAAGGTGTGACTTGTGACTTGTCGCCTAGCATAAGAAAAATGTGCAATCACTTGGTCACTTGTGATAGGTTTAGATGGGTTACAAGTCACAAGTCACAAAATAAGATCATATTTGACAAATGAATATGCTTCCAAATTATGACCAATGACTTGGAAAAGTGTATAGACTAAGGGAAGGTCACAATTTTAGTTTTGAGTGGTTAATAGCGATTTTGGGCATAGTGAGAAAAACCAAGTTTTGGCCCTTTAGAGTCAAGCTTGCTAGGTATTTTGGAAACCATAGATAGGTTAGAGAAGGGATGAAACCTTGGTAAGCCAAAGGAAAAGGGAGATAAGAAATCAAGTATGGGGTGTCTCGAAAATTATGCAAGAGTCAAAAATTTTTGGGGTTGTTTTTATATCTTACACCCTCTCAAATGTTGTAATTTTATTTGTTGACCAAATTGACATAACTATGTCTTTAGGGGGTTGAGACCTCAGTGACGTGTGAAAGTTCATTGGTATGACCACTCGACTGAAACTCACTGGAGACCTTGTAAACTGATATAGCTCCCTACAACACATGACCTACAAAATAACCTAGGAATTTGATGAATCCCTGTGGAACTTCCCATTTTATGTTTTCAACTGGGATGATATGGTAATTCTCTAGTTCGGGGTGGAATAATGTGCTCAAAGAAATGAAAATGATGGCTATGGGTGAGACAGACAGCTGATTCCCATATATGAATATCATATTAGCATCATGCAACGTTGTGTGTCATGGCACAATGCTTACATGGTATGTTATGGATATGGAGTGGTGAGGCATGTGGCTCTCATGTGAGGGCCCACATGGTACATTGAGGTCATCTACTTTAAACATTTTAATTCGATATCTGATTTTTACTTTCATGAGTAGATACAAGATTAGATTTCTTTAACAACTTAGTTTTGAGTTGGTTTTTGTTTTCCCTTACATTCGCCCTTGACTAGGCTTTGATATGCATGCCTTGCAATAATTGTATAGAACTAGTAGCCATCTAGTGCCTTATAGCTTATAAGTTATAAGTGATGGAAGATCTACTTCAAACGTTTCCTAGTTTCTGAAACTATCTAATATCTCCATCATCCATGTGGAAAACACTATTGTAGGGTGACATCTTGGTTATACATTTCAAACAACACCCTAATGCTTCTCAATACAATACCATGTCTACTCATCACACTAGGCTGCACTTCATTTTAGGATCACCACTTATACCAGGTGATTTTCCAGCCATGTAATTAATTATCTTAGTTATCTTCTTCTATATGAAATCCAACTACCCATAAGTGTCTTTAAAACCATAGAATTGTCTCTAATTTATGTGAAAGCCCACAGACTATCATTTCTATCATTGGAGCTGGTAGAGGCTAATGATAATAATAGAAATCCAAATATTTCATCGATCTGTTGTGTCCACAAATTGTGGGATAATTTTGAGAGTCAAATTTCTTATGGTACCCTCATGCAAACCAGGTGGTAACATATTTCTCCTATTGGGCACACACTTCCTTCTTGGGATCACTTGAGAACCCCAAACTCTCAATATAAAGCTATCAAAGTGAATTCCATAATCCAAAGTAACCAATTCATCATATCTAGACTACAATATCGATTTCGTTGTGTTTCATCATTGTTAAAAATAGAGACACATTAAAATCCAAATGAAAATATGTTGGGATTCCCATCACCTATGGACTCAATGGTCCATTTTCAACAACTCTCATATTCTCAACAATTTCATCGTATGTAACAACATCTTGAAAATTCCCATTTCTTCCACATAGAAGAGATATGACAACCAAGAGTTCATGGTCTTTTTGAGCAATTTCAGTGGACTATTTGATTAAGCACAGTCTGCTCTTCACTAAAATTTCTAGTAATCTTTGTTTTCAAGCCATCTATGGTATATGATAATTGAACAGAAACAAATTCATCCCATTCACCCTCTCCTTTTACCTTACTATTCGCTGTGAGAAAACCTTGCTCACACTTTCTAGAACAAGAAAAATCCTATCATTACATGTTGTGTAGTGCTTTGTATTTTTGCAATTTCCCTAATGCAGATCATTTGACTCTTGAGGTCTCCAAAGCTAGATTTTATTCCTATTTTTCATAGCTATCATCTAATGGAGAGGTAATAGTTTCATCATTACAAAACATAAAGGTAGAATTAAGCCCTCATAAAAAGGTTGATATGATATGCTCCCTTAAGCAATTGCTTCATTATCCTCTTCATAAACAATCCTGTCATTCTTTGCCTTGAGGTTGGATTGATCACACATCACATTAGCTATGTTGACATTGAGTTTTGGGAAAAGAAAATGGCTCACAATCGAGTCTAAGAAATTTTATTAAATATCATTTATATGTTCATATTCATAATAGACAGGATTGGATCCAAAACACACAACATATGATATTCCTTTGCTTTGCGCAAGTAATGAATATGGATCAAGTTTGTATCAAGGCTATTGTATTATTCTTATTTTGGATTTATAGTAGGCTAGTAGCCTCTTAAATGATGCCAACGGAGCTAACTTCCTGAAATTTTGAGCTCAACACTTTAATCATATCAATAGAAGCATCATCACAGTATAGATATTCACCCTCTAAATTGTCCTCCTTATCTGGATGATCATCATGTTGAAGGAGATGAGGAATATCTTCCTACAATACCTTTTCATCTTCATCCATTCCTTCGCTTAGCACCACATGGTGTTCTTCCTCCACAAAAGCTCCATCATTATCTTCATGGATGCCATCATTTCCTACAAAAAGATAAAGGTGGCCTTCCTAGTGTAAGGCTGCCAACAAATGATGGTCATGATCATCAAATTTTTGGAATGTTATGTGAAAATGTTTGAGGAAGCTTTCAAGTTTCAACTATATTTTTGAAAGAATGTATGCTCTTTGGGTTGAACGAACGTTTGAGCCAGCCATTACACTATTATCCCAAAGAAAGTATAAATAATATGATCATGACATCTTCATGCCTTTCTTCCAATTCTGAGATATACCTTATAAATGCCAGGACATGTGAAACATCATTAAAAGAGTTCCCTCCAAACTCCTAAAGATCCTTTCCATAGTTAGGATGGTTCCTATTTAGGTGTCCTAGGATATTTTCAATATAAGAAGATGGAAATCCTTGATCATTTATGATTTATCTTCTTTTCCATTATAACATCTGTGTCAATGAGGAGTGAGGAGGAGTGCAACGAAGTGTAATTATCCAATTTTCTGAGTTGATCTCAGTTTTATAAATTTTTTTGGATGTATTTTTTATGCTGCTAATGCTTAGATATTCCCATGATTATCAATTTCCCTATGGTTATCAGTTTAAATGTTTTATGTTGACCATGTGACATTATGGTTCTCTTCTTATTATTTACTTGTCATTATTATTTTCATATTCATATGCAAGAATAGAACTTAATAAGTTTTCGTAGCAGATTTCCACTCTCTTTTCTCCATCAGTCCAATCCATGAAGGCACCAGTCCACATAGGTGATAGGAGAGTGTTTGTAACTTTATTACATCTTCTTTAATTTCCTTGTTTAGTATAATCAATTCACATCTACAACAAACCATTGCAAATTTAAATTTCCTTGTAACAGATTTAAATGAGAACTCAATTCATCATATTTACCTTAGTGTTTATTTGCAACCTAGCTTAATGATTTTAATTTCCTAATTAGAAAAATAAATGACTTACTTCATTAATATAAGGTCTAATTTATGAACAACAATGTGTATCTAACATTTAGACTCGCTAGCAAACCACACCCACCCTCGCCTCCCCCACCCCAACACTGGAAAATGACCAGCCCATAGTGAGATGAAACAACCAAGGTGACAACGTGAGTAGATTTCCTAATGTTACATTAATCTCTTTGTTGATTTTGTTACAAAAGACTTGTTCAATTTAAAGTGCTAAGTTTCTTTGTTGATCTACCCTCAAATACTCAACCCTGTGCACAAAATATTCGAAGGTTTTAGGCCCTTTGTAGGGCTTCCCATAACAGCTATAGTGTTGCCCTAATTCAGCCTAACATTCCTAAAAAACCTATGCAAATCCTCCTCTAGAAGACCTATACTCTTGCGCCACAATGCAACCTTTATATCACAGTTGTTCCAGGGTCGTGTTGTAATACACAAAGATATTTCAGCATGTTCATAGAAAAATTACACCTCAACACATGCACAAAATCTGCCTCTCCAACTTGGCTATACCCAATCCAAACACAAGAAAGATGGGCCCATCGACCTTGAAAACGTTTTGGACTAGAACAATGCATTGAAATGAGTGGGCCCATAGATCTTGAAAACACTGAAATAGAGGAGGGACGACCAATGATATACCATAACAATGCTTCAAAATAAATGAGCCTGCTATCTTTGAAAACAATTGAAATAGAGGGAGGATGATGGTCGTGATATTAACGTGTGCATCTACTAAACATACTTCACTTAAATTTGAGTTGTATATTCTTATTCAATTTGAAGAGATGCTTTCTATAGATGCCATTGGCATTGCATGATAGATCTATAAGATGCAACTGAAAAAAGAGAAAAAAAACAGACTAATCCCTTAGTTGCCACTGACTATATCTCAAAACTGAGGGTACTTTTCCCTCACACATAATCCAAACATAAAAACCCTTTGAGATACAAAATTTAAGTCAAACCAAAATTACATCATAATTCTGGAAATGCAAAGTTCCTCTCTCATTATAACTAAAAGAGGGTTAAACAGGGCCTTTGTAGGAATGTAACCCCACAACAACAACAAGATAAATCTTAATAGATCTGAGAGGAAGCTGAAAACCTATACTTGAGAACTTCCCCTCAATCAAAGAAAAGGAATGTTGGATTCCTATACGATTGTCCCATCCTTTGATTATTTTCATATGCGTGAACCAACTACCAACTAGAGTCCTTCCTTTGATAAATATTTTTCTTCACAGTTATGTTCTTTGTAGACATGGATAAGGAAATTTATTAAACAGAAAAAACATAGATTTTTCCCTCATCATATATAGGACTAAGTACCAATTTCTCCATTTTATAGATTCATTTTATACAATTGATGAACACTAGATTAGCCCCATACACTTGAAAGTTTGACACTCGTTGCTTGCAACAAGTTATTTGAACTCCCTATCAAACTTACTTTGAAATTGATATAATGGAAGCATTGAAAAATAGAAGGACACCTTCCCCATGTCAAGGCTGGTAACTTTTCTAGCTCCATCAAAGAAACCCCAAATGTCAATTTTGGAAATGGAATCGTGTGATAAATCCTTTGTGGAGAGATTTTGGAGATAGTTTTGAGGCAATAGAAAAGATATTTGGCTTGAACTGCACATTGAAAAGAAAACATGAGTCTCTCTTCAAAAATTGCACCATTCCTGGCCAGCCATATGCCTTAAGGCTATTGTGTTTTCCAAGGCTCTACATTCCTTTAGAGAAATTTCTTTTTTGCCATTTTGTCAAACAATCCTCTACAAAAACCCCTTTCTAGCTATCCTTTGTTCTAGAGAGAAGGCCCATTTCAGTGCATATAGACCTTTCATATGAGCAAGTAATTGGAAGGTGAGAAATAGTTTCAAGAGATTCTTTGCATAAGGAAAGTATATCGAGACAATGTTTGTTCCTTCTTTGAAGGATACCCCATGTGAGTGTTATGTCTATGATAGGAAACCATATGAATCTCTCATATTTTAGATGAAATTTAATATTCCATAGTGGTTTCCACTTCCATTGCATATCATAAAATGTGTTTGGAACAAACATGGCCTTGTATCCTAGATTCAAAGTGTAAATCTCCAAACTAGGATTTTTTCACCATATTGTTTTTGGATGCTAAAGGATATCTAGAGCCTATTTGTTGAGGTATTTTCAATTCATAGATGGATTGTGCTCAATGTTATTTTGGTTATGTGCACCCTTACATGCTATATAAATGAGAACTTGTAGTTTGTGGACCTGTGGTTGATGAATATTATAAATACTATATGAAAGATGTAATATGCATTAATCCATGTTTTTGTGTTATTTTATCACTAATTGATCATTCTACATGCTTTTGTTGACATATATGCATCAAAATATGTATTATATAAAATTCTCTCCCAAAATCTTACCTAACCCATGAGCTTTTAAAATGTTGCTCCCCACTTCCGCTTCCACTCCCACTCCCAAGCAGCCATAATCCCACATAGGGATACCACACCATACCCTTAACCATTTATCTTTCAACACTTGATAAATCTAGAGTTATCAAATGTAATTCAAATGAAGAACTCAAAATGTACCTACATAGTTTCCTATCATAGGTCTTGTGGCATCGGCATGAGGTCTAGTCACAACCAAATTTTTAATCTGATTTTTTGATAGGGGCAATAGTCTCTCATTTTTCAGAAGAATTATACCTTCCTTAGCTGCTTCAATAACCATCTCTTGATTTTGAGCACTGTATATTGGAATCTCACCTGTGTCAAAGAATCCTAATCTCATGAGAATGGTATATACGTTCATTGAAGCTTTAGCCATATTTGATTCCTTGGCCTTTCCTTGCAGAACTACAGATTCTAGATAATTTTGATAGAATTATCCATAATCCAAGTCCAATCCCTATTCAAAGGAATAACAAATGCAATGGAGTGAATTATTCATTTTAATGAGACACTAGATTAGGAGAAAAGATGAAATATGCCTTATTCAAATAAAGGTGAAGTATATCAAAGCCACAAGTATATCCAATGTTTAGAAGCCCTTGAAACTTGAACCATGGAATAATGGCTGGGAGGCAATAGTTCATGATCCTGAACTTACTTACTGAAGGCTGGGGACTGATCCGCCAGGATCATAATTATCCTGCTTTTAGTGCTCGGCTAATATCAACAGCTGCTTAGGGTTGAACATGGACTTCTGTTCCTCTAGGATGTTGGTCAATTGGCCATGACTTTGTTGTCTTTGTTTCGTTGACATCTATATGGTTTGTTGTATTGTCACATTGTTGTTTTCTGTTAATAGCATTTTTGGTGTTGAACCTGCCTTGTTTTTTGGTGTTGAACCTACCTTGTTTTCTGTTAATAGAATTGTGTATCCCCGAATTAGATCCAGATATGGATGTGGATTTGCGTATCCACGAATCAAATCCAGATTTGGATACGGATTTTCTTGGATCCACCTAGGAACCAATTTAAAAATTTTTCCTCCACCATAAGGTTCAAACTGCAGTTTGTGCAATTTTGGGTTTTTTACAATACATTGTACCCACCTTTGCAGGGCACCCTTGGCAGGTCCTGCCGGCACCAATGGAACATTTCAGTATTGGAAAAAAATAGAGTTATGCCCATATCCTACACAAATTACTTGGTATGGGGATAAACACAGAAATAATACATAAGTCTTACAAAAATATATAAATACTTCTTAAAAGGGTTTGGTGACTTGCAAGGGTCTAGGTGTGACGAAGCAACCTGCTGTATTCTGCTTAAGCAAATCCTAACATTCATGTTTTATTTCCATCGCACTAGTTGAGGGTTCAAGTTCCCGCATAAGTTAGAAATATTAATGGTATCAAAAATCAGGGTTGACCATTCATTGGAACGTGGGGGCATTTGATGGAAAAAGGAAATTAATCTTTTGTAGAATATTCACTTACAAATGTGGATAGATGTGAGAACTCAACTGTTAAATGTGGACAGATTTGTCTAGGTTTAGCAAAGAAGGGTAGTATTAATAACTATATAATTTAGAACGTATTAAAATTGTACTATAAAAAATTAAATTTATA
>APFE030442109.1:0-22167 GCA_000404065.3 Pinus taeda | reverse complement strand
TCTTTTGGACACTTTTCCCTAGGCCAAAGATCAAAGCCTTAGGGAACCACCTGTCCTCCGGTACCAAATTTCAACACATTCTAAGTGCATCGGTTTGAGATATTTATTGGCTGCAATCTTGAGCTATAGACTAAATCTTTGGTGTCCTCCACATCTTCAAGGGGTTCTATTTGTGCTTTGGGTAGGCCACAGGACCTTAACCTTTTTAAAACCCACACTAATTTTAATATCATCAAGAAATTGTTGCATGTATTTTGCCTCATCCTCTTAACTTGGTATTTCATTGGAACTGCAATCATGGAGAAAAAAATACGATAGATGGGTGCAAGATACTTATTGGCTACAGTCTTGAGCTATAGACTAAATCTTCGGTGTCCTCCACATCTTCAAGGGGTTCTATTTCTGCTTTCTCCAGGACCTGAAGTTTTTAAAAACCCATACTAATTTTAATATTATCAAGAGACTGTTGTATGCATTTTGCATCATCCTCTTCACTTGATATTTTATTCGAATATGCAATTATGGAGAAAAAAACATAAAATAGATTAGTATTGTCAAGCATATCGACACATACCTGAGTTTTTTGTAACTTGATAAGTTGCTGGTAATCCACTGTGCTCACTGCATATTTCTCAAGACCAAAACTTTGCTCACTGTCATCCATCTCATTATTTATGCAGGGATAATCAGTATTGTAGCTACCATTTTGAATCATGAACTGATTCACCAGTGTCTTTTGGATCTTCTAAATACTGCTATAATTGTGCTTGTGATGGGTCTTCTTGCTTTGCAATTTTTGAAGATGGGATTATTTTTAAACCCTTCAATACAATGATCATGCTCTAAATACTGATATCCATACTATCATATCCATACACTTATAATCACTTTATGTGGCTGGTGTGCTAGAGAGCATCATCTGCACCCACTGCCTTCCTGATTCATGGCACTAAACGAAGCTTCAATGGCAACCTTCGTTGAGAAATTACTTAGCAGTGACTATGACCTTGGTAGTTGTCTTTGGGGTGAGGGATTTTGTAGCACTATTACGTTAATTTTTAGAAAACATTTCTGTCTAGAAACCTTCATCTAGATCCATTGCTAGATTATCTTAAAACCAGCTATCCAAACAAACACATCTGATCTAGTTACTTGCTAGAATTATTAACTCAGGAATGCAACAAAAAATGAGAAAAGCAATCACATTATCACACCCAATGCACAATTATTTCTGCTCTTCTAGATCAGTTCACCATTCGAAATATCTTCTGAACTTACAAGAGCCCCTTATAGGGAAAATGGCTCTGATAAATTAACAAAAGAACAACAAACCTGGAAAAGTTTCAGTCTGCACAAAAATCAAGGCATATCTACACCAAATATGTGGTCCCTTTGCAATCTGTACAATTGTATGAAATATGTATTGATGGTTGTACGACCTACTCCGCTGGGCTGTATGACTGCTTTCCTCCTTGCTACTGTTTGATTGCCTTCTCCTTGCTGAACTACATTTGAAACTTCTCGCCAACGGCTGAAAATCAGATCTTTGATTTTCTTCTTCGCTCACGGACATGTGAAATGCTTTGTGTCTTTGTCCTTTTCCCTCTCTTTCTTTTACAAGCTTAACGTGAGCCAATCCTAATCTTCAACGGTGAAGATCTAATCATGGAATCAACGATTCTTTTTTAATTAAATCATTAAGTGACCCACTTTAGTCACTTTAATAAAAAGCAGTCAATTAATTAATAAAGTGAAATTTCGTAAAAAAGATGGGTTGTATTTAATGGTGATTTCGATAAGTAGACACCCTCATGGAAATACTTGTTTGTGCTACAAACACTAATACTCTTTAGCGAGGAAGGTATTCTCCACCACTCCAAAGTTGTCTCAAAACCAGACGAACTTGCCCTTCACAAGGGCTTGGTGAACATTTTTGCCAATTGCTCGTCCTTAGAAATATTTGGGAGCTTGATTGTTCCTTTCAACACCTTGTCTTTGATGAAGTGGTATTTGATCTCAATGTGTTTTGACCTTTCGTGAAACACTGGATTCTCTAACAGTTTGATACAACTTTGGTTATCGTAGTGGATCATTGTTGGCTCAAGCTTCTTACCCAACAATCATGTGAGTATCTTGCGAAGCCAATTGGATTCATAACTAGCTAGATTGGTCGCCTTGTACTCCTCCTTACTTGAACTCAATGCTATTGAGTTATGCTTCTTGTTGCACTAGGAAATTACGTGTTAAAATTTGCAACTAGGGCCAAATTCCTCCTTAAGACAGCTCATATGACGGAGATGATTATTGCATTGGATTCCTCTTTTCGAGAGGTCCAATTTTGATATAAAGATCATCTCATTCTGACAAGAAGAAATGGAATTTTGAATTTATTCTCTCTCATGCACAAATTGTCAAGGTCGACCTCAGTCAAATATAGGCTCAAAAGCCCAATAGATGTCTCCTCACTCTCAACGAAGTGTATAAATAGGAGTGACCTCTCTCCTCATTTGGATATCACTCATCTAATCCCATATCTCTCTTTTACCTCTCTTGAAATATTTTGGAGCTTGACTGCTCCTTTCAACACCCTGTCTTTGATGAAGTGGTATTTGATCTCAATGTGTTTTGACCTTTCATGAAACACTGGATTCTCTGACAGTTTGATACAACTCTGGATATCGTAGTGGATCATTGTTGGCTCAAGCTTCTTACCCAACAACCATGTGAGTATCTTGCAAAGCCAAATGGATTCATAACTAACTAGATTGGCCGCTTTGTACTCTGCCTTACTTGAACTCAGTGCTATTGAGTTATGCTTCTTTTTGAACTAGGAAATTACGTGTTAAAATTGGCAACTAGGGCCAAATTCAACCTTAAGACAACTCATATGATGGAGATGATTATTGCATTGGATTCATCTTTTCGAGAGGTCCAATTTTGATATAAAGATCGTCTCATTTTGACAAGAAGAAATGGAATTTTGAATTTATTCTCTCTCATGCACAAATTGTCAAGGTCGACCTCAGTGAAATATAGGCTTAAAAGCCCAATAGATGTGTCTCCTCACTCTCAACGAAGTGTATAAATAGGAGTGACCTCTCTCCTCATTTGGATATCACTCATCTAATCACATATCTCTCTTTCTCCTCTCTTGATTGGTTCTTACAGCTTGGAGGCAACTTCTTTCTACGTCGCACGTGTGGTAGGAGGCTGAAATTCTGGAATTGTTTGCTGGCCGAATTTTAGGAAAACATACGAGCGATGACCATGGCTCTTTTGACCAACGTTGACTTTGTTTTTTGAGGGCATAAATTCGATCTTTGGAGGCCGCATTTATTGACATAGGAATTGAGGTGATTGGGATAGTTTGACCAAGGTTGACTTTAGATTTGACTGCAAAAATTACAAGTGTTTTCTCTCTCCTTTGACTGGGTTGACCAAACTTTTTTGGGCTGACTTTGATTCTCTTGAAAGGCTTGATTAATGTGCTATTGACCGAGCTACCTGGAGGATATTTTGGTGCTGCTTTGAGCAGCGTTGAATTTCTGGTTAGGGCTACAATTGACAATTGATTTTGATAGGAATGTTTTGGGCAAGTTAATTTGATATTTGTACTCTCTCTCTCTGCTGAACTATTGAATAATAATAAGAAGATTTGACCAAAGGTTTTCCTCACATTGGGGTTTTTCCCTGGCATTTGCCAAATCTTGTGTCCTCTTGTCTTGGCTTGTCTTCTGCACATTTTTTTATGTTCCATTTGCATTTATTATCAATGTGGTTAAGTTAATGTGATTGCTACTGGAAATAATTGGAAATTGTCATTAGGCTAATAAGGAACATTGAAGTAAATTGTGCTAAAGCATAGAACATACCATTGTTATTTAAAATTAGCATGACGACTAACCCGAAACTGAAGCAACACCTAGAGGTGCTCTTTCGATCTGTATCCTTGCCGGTCCTATTTGAATCCGAGTACTGCAAACTCACACCATCTCCGCCAAGGAACTGTAATTCATATCCTACTATGCATGTAAATATTTAAGCATGTGCTTTGCTGCAACGTAGTGAACCTCCCTCGATTCTACCATGAATTGAGTCAAGATGTTAATAGTAAAACTAATGTTTGGTCAAGCGTTGACTAGATACATCAATGTTCCAATCAACTTTCCTATATTGTTTGGAGTCTGCCAACTCTGAAACTAAAGAATCAATCTTCTTGAAATTGGTCACCATCAGAGTGGCCATTAGTCTTTTGTCCTCCATCTTGAATCTCTTCAGGATCTTTAGAGTGTACTTCCCATGTGCGAGAAAGATCTCGCTCAGTTGTTACCAAAATGAGGGGCTCATATCCAACCAACAAGAAGTATAGCTTGGGATTTGCCTCGCTCTTAGTGAAGCCTATGCCCTGCTAAGTACTATCAATCCTAACATATCGGGCCTTGGGCCCTTGTTTGAGTCAATATAGGGATTTCTTAAGCAAGCATACAAGTGTCTCATTGTCATGGACTATTAAATTGTAGCAGGAAAAGGCTTCATTTGATTTGCGCCTTGGTCAAATGGAGAAATTCGAATTTCCACATCGGCAGGATGACTTGAGTTGCATTTAGTAGGAGTGACATGGCATTGTCACTTAGTTAAGTCAGTTAATTTGATATTTGTACTCTCTCTCTCTGCTGAACTATTGAAAAATAATAAGAAGATTTGATCAAAGGTTTTCCCCACATTGGGGTTTTTCCCTAGCATCTTCCAAATCTTGTGTCCTCTTGTCTTGGCTTGTCTTCTGCACTTTTTTTTATGTTCTATTTGCATTTATTATCAATGTGGCTAAGTTAATGTGATTGCTACTAGAAATAATTGGAAATTGTCATTAGGCTGATAAGGAACATTGAAGTAAATTGTGCTAAAGCATAGAACATACCATTGTTATCTAAAATTAACATGACGGCTAACCCTAAACTGAAGCAACACCTAGAGGTGCTCTTTCGATCTGTATCCTTGTCGGTCCTATTTGAATCCGAGTACTGCAAACTCACACCATCTCCGCCAAGGAACTGTAATTCATATCCTACTATGCATGTAAATATTTAAGCATGTGCTTTGCTGCAATGTAGTGAACCTCTCTCGATTCCACCATGAATTGAGTCAAGGTGTTAATAGTAAAACTAACGTTTGGTCAAGCGTTGACCAGATACATCAATGATCCAATCAACTTTCCTATATTATTTGGAGTTTTCCAACTCTGAAACTAAAGAATCAATCTTCTTGAAATTGGTCACCCATTAGAGTGGCCATTAGTCTTCTGTCCTCCATCTTGAATCTCTTCAGGATCTCTAAAGTGTACTCCCATGTGCGAGAAAGATCTTGCTCAGTTGTTACCAAACCTTAATGCTAGAAAGTAATGCATCGACTTGATATCCTTGATTTCAAATTCTAACACTAGGTTTGGCTTGCAACCTACAATTAGTCTCTTTGTATCTATTAGAATGAGATCTTCCACATACAACACCAAAATGAGGGGCTCATATCCAACCAACAAGAAAAATAGCTTGGGATTTGACTCGCTCTTAGTGAAGCCTATGCCCTGCTAAGTACTGTCAATCCTAGCATATTGGGCCTTGGGCTCCTGTTTGAGTCAATATAGGGATTTCTTAAGCAAGCATACAGGTGTCTCATTGTCATGGACTGTTAAATTGTAGCAAGAAAAGGTTTCATTTGATTTACGCCTTGGTCAAATGGAGAAATTCGAATTTCCACATCGGCAGGATGACTTGAGTTGCATTTAGTAGGAGTGACATGGCATTGTCACTTAGTTAAGTCAGTCAATTCGAGTTTGTGGGCAACAAGTAGAGGTGTGCATGGGTTGATTGCTAAGATGTAGCAATCTAGTAGAGTTATTGTTAGTTAAGCTCAATTATTTGAGCTCTAGTCATAAATAGAGTCAGTAGGAGTTCAATTGAGTAGTTGTAACAATTGTTAACTCACTGATATCTCAGTTAACTAGTCAATTTACTGAAAATAACCCCATTCATGCATAGAATTCGAATTGCCTAGTTGGCTGGAGTATAAAGGCATCAGTGTAATCATTATTGTATACTATATACTAGTGAGTGTACAATGCTTGCATGTAGTAGGTGAGACTATTCTCTTGGGAATTGTGTAAGCAAATAGGGTCTTCTCCTATTCTTTAGGAGCTAATTTCCTCAGGAATTGCACAAGGAAATAGGAGTAGGAGGGCCAAGAATTGGCTAAGTATTTTGCAGAGCAGTCTCAAGAGGAGGAGATAATATTGCAGTGCAAGTTGTGCTTCATGATTGAAGTTGTCATTGTAATAGATTAATGTTTCTCATCTGATATAATACAAATAGAGGAGGGGTTTTCCCCAGTTGGGTTCCCTAGTAAAACCGGTGTTCATTGTGATTGATTGATTGCATGTGTTTCTATTGTATGTTTTCCCTTCCACAAATTGAGTAGAAGAAATTTGTGTGTATTGTTTTCAGTTTGAATTCATTAGCAGCTACAAATTTTGACTTATTTCTACATTGTATTAGATCCTTGAAAACTACATAGAAACCAACTTCCTGATCTTCTCTTAGAGAAATTTCAAATAGCATATTTGATTGCTAGGATGTAGCAATCTAGAAGAGTTATTGTTAGTTAAGCTCAATTATCTGAGCTCTAGTCCTAAATAGAGTCAGTAGGAGTTCAACTGAGTATTTGTAACAATTGTTAACTCACTGATCTCTCAGTTAACTAGTCAATTTACTGAAAATAGCCCCATTCATGCATAGAATTCAAATTGCCTAGTTGGCTGGACTCTGGAGTATAAAGGCATCAATGTAATCATTATTGTATACTATTATTCAGTGTGGAAAAAGTCGGGAAAAAATCGGGATTAAATCCCGATTTTTCTATTTTTTTGGTTGGCCGATTAAATCGGCCGATTTTTTGCCGATTTTTTCCCAGTCGAAAAAGTCGGGATTAAATTGGGACTTTAATGATTTTTTTTTGTTTGAAAAAATCGGGATTTTATTGAAAAAATCGGGATTTTATTGAAAAAGTCTGGATTTTTTAAAAAATGAATATTTTTGTATTTTTTTTAATTTTGCCGAATTTTTCGAAAAAATCCCAACTTTAACGACTTTTTCAACTTTTGGACCCTTGCCGATTTAATCCTGACTTCGACTTTTTCCACATTGATACTATATACTAGTGAGTGTACAATGCTTGCATGTAGTAGAAGAGACTATTCTCTTGGGAATTGCGTAAGCAAATAGGGTCTTCTCCTATTCTTTAGGAGCTAATTTCCTCAGGAATTGCACAAGGAAATAGGAGGAGCAGGAGGGCCAAGAATTGGCTAAGTATTTTTCAGAGCAGTCTCAGGAGGAGGAGATAATATTGTAGTGCAGGTGTTGTGCTTCATGATTGAAGTTTTCATTGTAATAGATTAATGTTTCTCGTCTGATATAATACAAATAAAGGAGGGGTTTTCCCCAGTAAAAACGGTGTTCATTGTGATTGATTGATTGCATGTGTTTCTATTGTATGTTTTCCCTTCCACAGATTGAGTAGAAGAAATTTGTGTGTATTGTTTTCAGTTCGAATTCATTAGCAGCTACAAATTTTGAGTTACTTCTACATGGTATCAGATCCTTGAAAACTACATAGATAGCAACTTCCTGATCTTCTCTTAGAGAAATTTTGAATAACAGATTTATGGTGCAAGAATTTTCTTCAGTGCTGGAACAATGCCTTCCAATGGATTGAAACTTGAGTATGCATTGGAGGGAAGTTCAAATTTCATTATTTGGAAGGGGACAGAATGGAAGTTGTGTTGAATGACAATGGATTATTGGAATACACAAAAACTGATATTGCAAAACCATCAACCTCCGATGCACAACAACTGGCTCAGTGGAAGAAAGACACAACTAAAGCCAGAAGGATTATCTTGGGTTGTTTCGAGTTTGCATGGAAAGCAAACTGCTTATGCAATGTGGAAGACCCTTAGAGGCCTATTCGAAAGAAGAAGTGATGCCAAGAAATTGACATTGAAAGATAAGCTCATGAACATTCGAATGTAGAAAAATGAAACCATTGTTCAGTACCTATCTAGATTCACTTAGGTCAGAGATGAACTTGGAGGAGTAGGAGAGACTGTGCCACCATTAAGCTTGTGAGCTTAGCACTCCTTGGTCTTCTAAAGTTCTGACATAGCTATCAGGAAGGGGACATAATGGAAGTTGTGCTGAATGACAATGGATTATTGGAATACACAAAAACTGATATTGCAAAACCATCAACCTCCGATGCACAACAACTGGCTCAGTGGAAGAAAGATACAACTAAAGCTAGGAGGATTATCTTGGAGTGAGTCAGAGACCATGTTGTTTCGAGTTTTCATGGAACGCAAACTGCTTATGCAATGTGGAAGACCCTTAGAGACCTATTCGAAAGCAGCAGTGATGCCAAGAAATTGACATTGAAAGATAAGCTCATGAACATTTGAATGTAGAAAAATGAAACCATTGTTCAGTGCCTATCCAGATTCACTCAGGTCAGAGATGAACTTGGAGGAGTAGGAGAGACTGTGCCACCATTGAGCTTGTGAGATTAACACTCCTTGGTCTTCTGAAGTTCTGACATAGCTATCAGGATCCAGTTAATGGAAGAGACAAGCTCCAAAAATGGGAGAGACATTGGTCTGACTTGGTGCAGGAGGAGATTAGAAGAATCACTAGAGATGGAGTCTTAGCAAATTTGATGAGGAAGAACACTGTGCTCTAGTTGGAAAAGGAAAGAATGCCAAAGGAAAGAAGGCCCAAGGTGAGGAAAAATCTGGCCAAAACCATGGCAAGAAGAAAGACCTCGGTCAAATTAAATGATTTCACTGCCATGAGTATAGACAATATGCAACCAAGTGTCCACATAAGAAATCCAACAAGGAACCTGCAACAACAACAGGAGGAGATGCTTTCACATCACAATTCGAGTTGGATTTCATCCTCAGTGCGTGAATGGAAAGCACAGTAAGAGCGAGTGAGTGGTGTTGAAAAATGTAACTAGGTTCGGTCTTCATAATGACATGTGGAAATATGATTTTATGTAATTGATGAAACGAAGAAAAATAAAATTATTATTAATGCTTGTTTCATGGGTTTCATGAGCAAGGAATTTTATTTTTAGTGATGGCTCCCATTGTGAGCCTTTAGGATTTGTCATCTAGTCATACAAGTCAAGGATCATTATTGAAGAAAATTATCTTCAATAAAGAGAAGTTTTCTATCCTCTATATCATCGTCAACATCAAGAAAGAAACAAGAAGGAGCATCCTATCAAGTAAGTATATTTATGTCCACATTTGAATATGTCAAAATGTCTATCTGCAAGGAAAGCAACAAATTTGTTGGGGCTTCAAACTATCTTGCATGGAAGAAAATGACAGATTTGAACCTCATTGAAAATGAGGTTATGGAACATGTCAAAGGATTTATCACTAAACTAAGAAAGGAAGATGTTCAAGCTGTTGCAAAGTATATGAAAGGAGAATTCAGGGCCCAAAGGATTATCATAAAGTCCATCAATGATCCCCTTAGCCCATATGTATCCAAACTCGAAACTTCAAAAGAAATCTATGACAAACTGTAGAGTTGTATTCCGTAAGCACTGCTGGAGAAGTCATCTCATTAAGGCAAGAACTCTACAAATTGAAGATGTCAAGGGAAGATGGAATAGCCTCATGGTTTATGAGGATATCTGAAATCCGAGATCAACTACAAGATCTAGGAGAAGTCATGTCTGATAGAGAAATGACTACAATTGTATTACATGCACTACCGGAAGAGTGGGGTAACTTTATTTCAAGTATTTGTGGGAAGAAAGAAGCTACTCCATTCCAGGATCTATGGTCACTATGCAAAATTGAAGAATCTAGACTAAAGGCCAAATTTGATGTGGGAGTAGGTGAGAAAAATCAAGCATATGCTACTATGACTAAAAGAAAGGGGAAATTTTGAAAGTTTGGTCCTCAGAAAAAGAAGAAGAACATGGCTAAAATACAATGCTATGGGTGTCAAGAATTGGGCACTATAGAAGAGATTGTTCTAAGCTCAATAAGGAAAATAAGAAAATAAGAAGAGAAGAAGACCACATCACTAAGGAAGTGGAGGAAGCTGAAAGGAAGAAGTCGAAGAAGGAGGAAGTAATAGGTCTCCACTATTGAGATAGTCTTCGTCACATAAGTTCTTTTCAAGTTCCTAAGTCTTCTATTGTAAGATATGGCTATCATGATTCACTAAGTAAAATAATGGGATGCATCAAGGCATCATGGAAGTATTGAAATCAAGATCTCGAGACATCATAGAGAAGCATGAAAGATGGTTAGAATCGGAAGTCAAGGATATAGTTCTTGGGAATCTCATTGAAAACATAAGTGGCAAGGTCATCTAGTACAAGGTTCATCATATACATCTGTCAAAAGGAAACATCTTTTGATGGGGATACTTTAGATCCTCAAGATTCGCTGATGAAATCTACATTGAAAGGTCATCTAGTACAATGTTCATCATATACATCTGTCAAAAGGAAGCATCTTCTGATGGGGATACTTTAGTTGCTCAAGATTCTCTGGTGGAATCTACATTGTAAGGTTCACCGATCATGAGGGGAAGCAAGTGTTTCATCAATAATTCCAAACTTGTGAAATTCATGGATGATGGTATGATGACATAAAAGGAGAAGCAAATCAAGGGATTGAAGCTCTTTCAATGAAGGAAGTTGTTGTAGGAAGTTTGGATGACCCAAAGGAAAAAGAGATATGCATGCTTATAGTCTATATTGAAGAGTCATGTCATATGGTTGCAGGTAACATGGGTCAATGCTCTGTCGTGAGAGCATAATCAAAGGAAGGATCTCCTCCTTCGAAGGAATGTAGAAATGCATGGGTCACACATTCATTAAAATCAACATAATATGTCCTCATATGTAATATGAGGTGGTTGACTATAATTGAGGAATTCTGATTGGAAGTTCCTGGGAATGAAATGTGTGAAGAAAGAAAGAGATCATAGAATATGCAACCATGTTAAAGGAAATCAACATCCAAAAGGCCAAGAAGATTTGACTAGGATATCTCCATGGAAGATATGAAGACTCTGATGGAGTCTGAAAAGAAAGAGACCCTTGACAATATATATCTTTGGGAGATGTGTCGATATGTATGCAGGACACTGATGCAAACTAGAAGGTTTCATGATGAAAGACCATCACAAAGGTAATGTTGATTTTAGTGTCCATTCCTTTATTTTTTGAACAAATATCTGGATATGTTTATGCAAGGTTGCCGAGGGAAGATCTATGGATGTCTTCCACCACTGATGCACATGTAGTAGGATGAAAGATCCTTAAGGAAACATAGCATGAAGAAAGAAACATGGCATGAAGGAAGGCCAAATATGGATTGATGGATCACTTTCCGATGATGACATGACTGACCATGTATGAAAGTGATGGATGGTCTGTGCCCTATGAAGATGAAGCCAAGGTTGAAGAAGAAGTCGAGAAGGAGGAAGGAGCAAAAGGTTGACTGTCGTTGGCTAAGGATTTTGTATCTTGGTCTTGGAGCGGAAAATAGGTCAAGGGTCTTGGTCTTGGTATTTGTTAATTAGAATCTCTATAAGAAGAGGATTTTGTTTGGGTTTTCCTCTCAAGAGTGAGAGGTTTTGGCCCTGGATGATAGCTTATATTTTGTGTCTCCTGTCTCTTTATGGTTTATGCATTGGTAGCTGTTTGATGAAGAAGAACACTAATAACCTAAGTAAAAGAAGATCCTAATTGCTATGCCCTAGATTTCTCAACAAGTGCTACCTAGACTCTGGTGCTTCATATCATATGACAAGAAATAATGAGTTCTTCAACAACCTAGAGGAGAAAGACCTACAATTACACATAGAGCTTGGAGATGATGGGAGATATAGTACCAAAGGGATTGTCACTATCACCTTTAAGAGGGAGTCAGGCTCTCATATTCACGTCAAGAATGTAATGTATGTGCTTAGCATGAAAAAAAATCTATTTTTTATAGCTGTACTTGAGGACAAAGGATATGATGTGGTGTTCCGTAGGGGGAAATCTTATCTGAAGCATGTTGCTACTGGAAAATTAAAACAAATTGGTGTTCGAGTTAAAAATCTCTACAAGCTAGAGGTAGATTTCGCCTTGCATGCAACTATACCTCTAGGAGTGAAGTGGGGCGATGTAGAGCCTTAGTCCTAGAGTTGCAAATATTTGGGCAAGGTCCATAGGAGAGAAACAACATTTGTAGTATAATATTCTCATGGATCATTACCCTCTCTACAGGGCCCTACAATATTCAGTAACAGAAGGATCAATGTCAGTCAATGCGGTCAAATATTGAGCGACAGTTGTAGAGGCTAGTAGTAGCCAGAGATTCCGGAGACAATTGCAACTCAGAGACATAGTTGATTCAGTATTCTGGATGCTTCTCAGTTGCAGTTGTTGCAGTAGCAACAACAATAGTGAGAGGGAGTGTTATTTGTGTTACAATGCATTCTTCAAGAGGAGAAGGATTGGAGAAATGGAGAAATTCAAATTTCCACATCAGCAAGATGACTTGAGTTGAAATTAGCAGGAGTGATATGGCATTGTCACTTAGTTAAGTCAGTCAATACGAGTTTGTTGGCAAGAAGTAGAGTTGTGCATGGGTTGATTGTTAAGATTTAGCAATCTAGTGGAGTTATTGTTGGTTAAACTCAGTTATTTGAGCTCTAGTCATAAATAGAGTCAGTAGGAGTTTAGTTGAGTTGTTGTAATTGTTGTTAACTCACTGATATCTCAGTTAACTAGTCAATTTACGAAAAATAGCCCCAGTCATGCATGGAATTCGAATTGCCTAGTTGAGTGGAGGAAAAAGACATCAATGTAATCATTATTTTATACTAGTGATTTTACAGTGTTTGCATGTAGCAGGTGAGACTACTCTCTCGGGAATTGCACATCAAATAGGGGCTTCTCCTATTCTTTAGGAACTAATTTCCTCAGGAATTGTGCAAGGAAACATAGCACGAGGCCAAGAATTGGCTAAGTATTTTGCAAAGCAGTCTCAGGAGGAGGAGATCAGTATTGCAGTGTCGGTTGTGCTTCAGGATTGAATTTGTCATTATAATAGATCAATTTTTCTCATCTAATAGAGGAGGGGTTTTTCCCAGTTGGGTTCCCATTAAAAAATGTGTTCATTGTGATTGATTGCATGTGTTTTTATTGTATGTTTTCCCTTCCATAGATTGAGTAGAAGAAAATTGTTTCTTTTGTTTTCAATACAAATTCATTAGTAGTTGCAAATTTCGAGTTATTCTACATGGACCTCAAACCCTTGCGGCTGCTCAATGTAGACTTCTTCACATACATCTCGTGGATGCTTCATCCCATCTCAAAAGTTGTCGAAAGAACTGCTCGAATAGAGGAGTATTTGACTATGGGAGAAAAAGTCTCATTGTAGTCTACTCCCTCTTTTTAAGAGAATCCACGAGCAACAAATCTAGCTTTGTATTTTTCCAAATTGCCATCTACTACATACTTTAAGTCACAATTGACTTCCCATTTGGTCTTGATACAATCTCCCAGACATCATTCTTCATGATGGAGTTGTGCTCCTCCACCATGACATCTCTCCACACTTGTTGGTTGGTTGCTTCCTTAAAGCTAGAAGGTTCTAAGTTTATGATGTTGGTAATCAAAGCCACGTACATAAAAAACTTTTGCAGAGGTCTTCTCTCCTTGAAATTGGTCTTGCAAGGGTTGACATTCACTCAATCATCTCGTAAGGTCTGCTTTTCCCACCTGAGCCTCTTGACTGATGTTGAAGGAGTTGACTTCTCCTCCTACATTGAAGGTTGGCTATCTCTGTTACTGAAAGTCTTTGCTCTCAGCTTCTCCTTTGGTTCCTCCTCTTGAGGCCCCTCTGCAATTGTTGGTAGGTCTTGATATTTCTTAGATGCCAAGTTATCCCCAAACTCGACATGTTAACTCAACACTTTCTTCTCGTGATATGTCAAGAAGACTCTATAAGCCTTGGAATTCTTGTTGTATCCCATAGGGATGTTCCTCTCACTGGAGGGTTGCAACTTTTCCCTCTTTTCCATAGGTATGTGGATGTAGACTAGACAACCAAATATCCCAAGATCTCCTATCCATCTCAGTAACGGTAGAGCCCTGTGATGGAGATGCCCCATCCTCCTATGCCAAAGCTCGTAGATGCTGTCATTGGTGTGCTCTAGTGCATGAGCAGGATGACCTTGAACTCTATATAGGTTTCTCTCTGAGATTCTAACCCTTATTGCAGTTTCTAGAATCTGGATTGGCTCCATTTAGGAAAATGAACACTTGCCCCCTCCAGAAGTTGACTTCAAAACCTTTGTACTCCATGATTGAGATGGACAAAAGGTTATTTAGGTCAAGTGGATAGAGTACCTCCTGCGCATGAATGGACCCTTCTTACTCAAGCTGGAACTAAAGTACCCCTTGCCCCCTCACTACATACTTGGCATCATTGCCAAGCTCAATATGTCTCTGAGTCGTTCTATGCAAATCTACTAAATATCTGTCTAGCCTTTGAGGTGGTAGGAACCACTGTCCAAGTACCAGGGGCTTCTAGCAATAACGTTGGTAGAAAGGTAGGACATGCGTGAAAAAGTCAGTCTCGAACATGAAAGCAAGTTTGCTCAATCGTTTCTCTATTGTTGCTGCAACTTTCTATGACTCCCCTTTGCCTTTCTTCATATGTGGACACTGAGAAGCAAAATGGCCATTCTTATAACAAATATAGCATTTGAGCTTGGTCATATTTCTCTTCTTCTTGGAATGTTGTTCCTCTCCCTCATTGTTGTTAGAAAATCGGAAAGGCAAAAAAATCTTCTCTTTTTGATAATTAGTAATTACTTGTGATATCTTTGAGTTCTTATCATCTTTCTTATGTTCTTCTTTTATCTTAGTTTCATCAAGCAATTACCAAAAACAAAACACGAAGATAAAGTACACAATATGTAGGCACTCTGCCAGGGCTGAAACCTTTCTATAGGGGAAAACCCAGTTAAAATCTCTTCCATCGGTAGATTCAAAATGAGATAGACCATGACCTAAGACCAATAGACCTTCCTCTTCCACCAAGTTAGCCTTCCAATTAAATTCAACAATCTTTAGTTGTGTCTTCTTGTCCAACAACTTTTGCCCAACAACAACCTAGAGATTTCGGCCCCCAACAACACAAAATTTTGGCCCAGCTTCAATACTACAATTTCGACCCTCCAGCAGCCTAGCAGCTTCACACGTGAGAGAGGGGGAGAATTTCGACTTCTTGTGCTTGATAGAGACATCCTTCTCCTTTGCTAGCCCTTTCCTCTTCTTCCTTGAATTTCACACTTTTTCTGGCCCCATAAGTTGCATATCGAACTTGATGAGTGAGTTCGAGTTGTTGCCTTTATATAGGAGTTTCTTCCCATCTGTTAGGCTAATTTGTCCTTCTTTGAGACCGACTTGGTGGAGGAAGCCTAGGAGACCTAATTTCACATAAAATAAATTTCTTTTTTGACAAATAAATCCCAAGAAGGGTCTCTTACAATGTGACATGGACAAGGACATTTGACATAAACCCTAGAAGCCTACAATGCAGACTTTGACGTATAAGTAATTGGCCCAAGCATGAAAGCCATGCTTTAATAAGTCAATTTTATTTACAATAAAATTTCTTTTTTCTTTCTTTTGACAAATTCAATACATCATGAATGAAATACAATTATGAAGATTGACACTAGTTACATTCTTCAACAATTGTCGCCCTTTTTGATGAAAATTTTCCCTTTGGTCTTCTTTATCTCATTGACCAAGAATAAATTTTCATTTGTTGCTCCTTTTCACTTGTTGTTCGTGGACTCTTTACGAGCATCCTCTGTTAGGCTAACTTGTCCTTCTTTGAGACTGACTTGGTGGAGGAAGCCTAGGAGACCTAATTTCACATAAAACAAATTTCTTTATTGACAAATAAATCCCAAGAAGGGTCTTTTACAATGTGACATGGACAAGGACATTTGACATAAACACTAGAAGCATGCAGTGCAGGCTTTGACCTATAACTAATTGACCCAAGCATGAAAGCCATGCTTTAATAAGTCAATTTTATTTATAAAAAAAAAAACCTTTTTCTTTCTTTTGACAAATTCAATACATCATGAATGAAATACAATTATGAAGACTGACACTAGTTACATTCTTCAACAATTGTCCACCAACTTTAGCCCAACAACAACCTAGAGATTCTGACCGCCAACAACACAAAATTTTGGCCCAGCTTCAGTACTACAATTTTGGCCCAGCTTCAATACTACAATTTCGACCCTCCAGCAGCCTAGAAGCTTCACACGTGAGAGAGAGGGAGAATTTCGACTTCTTGTGCTTGATAGAGACATCCTTCTCCTTCGCTAGCCCTTTCCTCTTCTTCCTTGAACTTCACAATTTTTCTGGCCCCATAAGTTGCATATCGAACTTGATGAGTGAGTTTGAGTTGCTGCCTTTATATAGGAGTTTCTGCCCCTCTGTTAGGCTAACTTGTCCTTCTTTAAGACCAACTTGGTGGAGGAAGCCTAGGAGACCTAATTTCACATAAAATAAATTTCTTTTTTGACAAATAAATCCTAGGAAGGGTTTCTTATCATGTGACATGGACAAGGACATTTGACATAAACTCTAGAAGCCTGCAATGCAAGCTTTGACCTATAAATAATTGACCCAAGCATGAAAGACGTGCTTTAATAAGTCAATTTTATTTACAATAAAATTTCTTTTTTCTTTCTTTTGACAAATTCAATACATCATGAATGAAATACAATTATGAAGATTGACACTAGTTACATTCTTCAACAATTGTCACCCTTTTTTATGAAAATTTTCCCTCTGGTCTTCTTCATCTCATTGACCAAGAACAAGTTTTCATTCGTTTCTCCTCTTCGCTTGTTGTTCGTGGACTCTTTACGAGCATCCTCTGTTAGGCTAACTTGTCCTTCTTTGAGACCGACTTGGTGGAGGAAGCCTAGGAGACCTAATTTCACATAAAATAAATTTCTTTTTTGACAAATAAATCCCAAGAAGGGTCTTTTACATCGTGACATGGAAAAAGACATTGGACATAAACCCTAGAAGCCTGCAATGCAGGCTTTGACCTATAAATAATTGACCCAAGCATGAAAGGCATGCTTTAATAAGTCAATTTTATTTATAATAAAATTTCTTTTTCTTTCTTTTGACAAATTCAATATATCATGAATGAAATACAATTATGAAGACTGACACTAGTTACATTCTTCAACAATTGTCACCCTTTTTGATGAAAATTTTCCCTTTGGTCTTCTTCATCTCACTGACCAAGACCAAGTTTTCATTTGTTGCTCCTCTTCGCTTATTGTTCGTGGACTCTTTACGAGTATCCTCTTGGATGTAGTCATCACAAAGTCTCTCCCACTTGCGAAGATACTTTTGGGCACAAATGCCCATGATGAATGGTTCTCGAGCCTTGGTCAACCCATTCAAAGCAACATTCACTAGCTCTGTATCTAGTACATCCTCCAATAATTGCAAGCTGGTCATGGATTTGTGTGATTCTCATAAGGCAATTGGTCACATTGTTGGAGGGGTTCATTTTGCATTTTGAGATTAGTTTTGAGAATCATTTTTTGACTCATGTTATCACTTTGAAAAAGTAATACTACGAAATCAAATATGTCCTTATATTTGGTTTTTTTTGCAACATGTAGAATTAGATGATCCTTAATAGCATAAGGGATCACCTTCTTTTCCTTTATTTCCTTATCCCATGCTACCTGCATTATAGGGTCTACTATTATTGGTGTCTGCATGCTTCCTAAGGTCTATGTTGGAGCAGGAGGGTCGGACACGACTTCCCACAAGTATTGCTCCTTCAAGATCACTGAGATTCTTTCCTTGCATGGCAAGAAATTTGAAACCCCATCAAGTCGATCCTCAACTTTCACATTGGTTACAAAAATGGTTGTCTTGAGCTCTGTCTCTCAAGCTTGTTGAAGTATCTTGGAAAATAATAGATCTACTTTTCTCTTAGAACAAAACCTCTAATTGTTGGAGTTTCTAAGTCTAACAGTTAGAAACCCTCCATGTACTTTCTGATTTATTCCTTCCTACTTGTTCTGATTAATTAACAAGTTATTTAACATGTAAATACTGAGATTCTTTCCTTGCATGGCAAGAAATTTGAAACCCCATCAAGTCGATCCTCAACTTTCACATTGGTTACAAAAATGGTTGTCTTGAGCTCTGTCTCTCAAGCTTGTTGAAGTATCTTGGAAAATAATAGATCTACTTTTCTCTCAGAACAAAACCTCTAATTGTTGGAGTTTCTAAGTCTAACAGTTAGAAACCCTCCATGTACTTTCTGATTTATTCCTTCCTACTTGTTCTGATTAATTAACAAGTTATTTAACATGTAAATACTGAAAATAAACACAAGTACATGCTCAACACATTACATATCAGCAACTGAAGGAAACAGAAACAAGCACACAAATGACACTATTATTTTTGGACTAATGTCCTCGGAAAAACCCATTGCGGGAAAATCGGTGCAATTATCTGAGGGTTTGATTTATTAAGCAGTTTCATAATACAATCTGGGTGCCAAATCTGGCTCACCCAACAAAGAAAAATCTTGGCAGTAGTACCTCTCCTTCGGAGACAAACACTCCGGTTGAAACCTCGGATAACACTCTGGCTGAAACCCCGGATAAACACTCCGGCTGCAACCCCGGATAAACACTCCGGCAGCTCCTTAGCTCCAATCTGCCCCACGAAAAACCCCAACATTAACCTCTAGGGACTGTGTCAGCCTCTTTTTCCCTCTGCGTCTACTTTCCCGGTAGTTTCGGCAGTTCCTGACAATTTCAGTTCCCGACAGTTCCGGCTGTTCCCGATAGTTTCGGCTTCTACCCTTTGCATCATCTTTCCCGGCAGTTCCGATAGTTTCCGACAGTTCCAACTGTTCCCGATAGTTCCAGCTTCTGTCCTCTGCGTCAAATTTCCCGGTTGCTTCACTGATCCTCCCGGCACTATCTCTGCCTCTCTGATTCTGTATTCACTGCCCCTCAGCTGCAACTCCAGATCACTCTCTCAATTTTCTCAACAAACCCAACCCCAGACAATCAAAATCTTGATCTCTTGGTGTGTTCTCCAAGTGACCCTCAAGTCTCCTCTTATACTTTTCTCGTTGACAAATCAACGGTTGATATTAAGTCCCTAATTAACGGCTAAGGTTAGATCTGGCTTGATCCATGACTTTTGGTCCATTCTAACACAGTTTTATATTAATTCACATTAAAAATATTAATTATTTTAATATCTCCCAAATTTTTTAGAATTTGTCCAAACCCTTTCTGGGTATTGGAGATATCATGCGCTTTAACCTCTCCACTAATTTTCGTGGTTAGAGCACATTCGATGCTACCCCAAATCAAAACTCCCTCTTAGTGAGGATTGTGCTCTAGTAATATTCCTCACTGAGCATCACTCCGATCATCCGACATCGGTCCCTGTGTTGATGCTAGGCCTGCTACCCAACATCCTCTGCAGTGCTGCATCCTATACTGCTACCCATGGCCCTGCCACTGTCACTACTCCATCCGTACTGCAACTCCCTATGTATCCGTGCTGTTACCCATGGCCCTGCCATTGCCACTGCTGCATCTGCACTGCAACCCCTCTCATCATGCTGCATCGTGCTGCCCATAGCACTACCACTGGGCTAACTGCTGCACTGCAACTCAGTTACTGAGAAGTAAGTAACTGATCTCGCAACTTTGACATCTCTGTCAGGCTAGAAACACTCCTGACGCTGAAGATCCCTCTGTCACTGACAAGTGCCCCCTCTGATCTCTGTGTTGCTGCAACAACTCCATGCATCTCGCATCGTTGCACACCTCTCTGTGCCATCCTGCACTAGTGCAACACTCCCGTGCCTCTCACACTGTTGCAACGTGCTAGCCTCGCGTTGCCCTGAGAATCCTGCACTATAGCTCCCTCTGTTGCTCCATCCGCATCCGTCTCTACTGACATCGCCAGTATTGCTACTCCTCTTCGGGGCTCTCGTAGCAAGGTCTAATCCAAGAGGCTGGGTACCTCGAGGATCCTGCCCCTCATCGCCTGTAGTCCGTCTGACTACAGCTCGATGTTTCCCCAGTTCCACTCAAGTGGTGTGTGTGCACTCATGGCACACAGAACATAAAGGATCCTGGCCTTCCAACTTGTCCTGATCCCTCAGCACATTCATGGCCATTTCTCTGCTCTTCTTGTTGACTCCTTCGAGTCTCTCTACTTCCCGTCTGGAAGTTCTCGGTTCGACTCCTGCTGAGTCTCTCTACTTCTCATTTGGAAGTTCTCGGTTTGACTCCTGCTGAGTCTCTCTACTTCCCGTCTGGAAGTTCTTGGTTTGACTCCTGCTGAGTCTCTCCACTTCTCGTCTGGAAGTTTTCGGTTGGACTCCTGTTGAGTCGCTCTACTTCCCTTTTGGAAGTTCTCGGTTGGACTCCTGCTGAGTCTCTCCACTTCTCGTCTGGAAGTTCTCGGTTCGAATCCTGCTGAGTCTCTCTACTTCTCGTTTGGAAGTTCTCTTCTGGACTCCCTCTGAGTCCCGATTTCCCACCTGGAAATCCTTCTGCCAACGTCAAGTTGCCCCTCTCTGATCGTCTGTGCAACAACAACACTGATATGGATTCCTTGGCTAGAAATCCGCCTCGGCAACAACTCTCTTTACCTTGGCCTTGCCCTATAAGGTATTGTTCTGACTATAGTACCCCACTAGCTCCACTTTGTAACTTACCCATTGCCTCCTAAACCCCAACAACCTGAAGGTTAGAGCTCCTAGGCTCTGCACAATCCCGACATCGGCAAATCAACTTCCTCAGCCAACTGCGTTAGCCCTCCTAGCCTCTGCGTGAGCCTGTCTTTGCCTCCCTTAGCCTCTGCGCTGCCTCTTCTTGGCTCGAACTTGATGACGCAGGCACTGCGTCACCCCTTCCTTGCTGCTTCTTTGCTAGGAACAACTTCTGTCACTTGGGACAATTGTTTTCTGCTGTTGCTGCTCTGCTCGGCTCTGCTCTGTTCTCATGTGATTTGTAACCACCCTTTGATGCCATGTTGGAGTTTCTAAGTCTAATAGTTAGAAACCCTCCATATACTTTCTGATTTATTCCTTCCTACTTGTTCTGATTAATTAACAAGTTATTTACCATGTAAATACTGAAAATAAACACAAGTACATGCTCAACACATTACAGATCATCAACTGAAGGGAACAGAAACAAGCACACAAATGACATTGTTATTTTTGGACTAATGTCCCCAGAAAAATCTAATGCGGGAAAACCAGTGCAGCTATTTGAGGGTTTGATTTATTAAGCATTTTCATAATACAATTTGGGTGCCAAATACGGCTCACCCAATAGAGAAAAATCTCGACAGTAGTACCTCTCCTTCGGAGACAGATGCTCTGGTTGAAACCCCAGATAAACAATCCGGTAGCTTCTTAGCTCTAATCCCCGGTTTTCAGTTTCTCCTTATTTCTCCCATGTAGTTAAATGCCCTTCCCATAACCATATATTCAACAATGCTGAAAAATAAATTTGCTGAAAACACAAATTCTGGAAAATTTACAGAATGCTGGAAATTGCAGAAATAAAAATCAACAATAATAAATAGCCATTAAAACACATTAAAACACTAATATTTTTGGTCAACGTGACTCTTGGGGAAAACTAGTTTGAGAGCTCTTATTTATTTCTGAAAAATGTACTTTTACAGCAAGAAAATTTCAGCAAAAATTATAGCAAAATAATTTTATTTTATTTTATCAAACTTATCCGTTTTCAGCCCAACGGACCACCTGGAAACTTCTCAGTTTTCAGCAAAAAAAATCAGCTTTTTCTGCTTGTTCTTGCTGCTGTTCTGCTTGTCTTTTTGCTGTTCTGATTTTGCTGAAGAGCTGCCTGGTATGTGTGCCAAACTGCTGCCTCTTTCTCCTTCTTGTCCTGAAATCTCCCTTGCTCTCTTGCTCTCCTTCTCCCAATCTGCTCATGAAAGAAT
>APFE030442097.1:223145-282327 GCA_000404065.3 Pinus taeda | reverse complement strand
TTTGGGATCCAGGGGAAAATCTCTGTGCATATGTGTTTTTATGTGTTATGCTCTCGCATTGTTTATTTTTCTGTGATTTAGAATTCGTATGCAGATAATTTCTGTACGAGGTTAAAACCTACATTTAAGGTTGATAAATTAACCCAATTTATTTTACGCATCCAACACATATTACCATAGGTGGATGATAGCTTCGATAAATCCAATTCAAGTATAAGGAGCAACATGATCAACATCAGGTGCCACACAAGTTTCAGGTGGGTGACAAAGTTGGTTGCATTTGCAGAAAGAACGCTTTATCGGACCCATTGGAAACTCAAACCACTCCAATATGTGAATTACACCATCACTAAGGTCATGGGATACAATTATTTTGACCTCAATATTCCACCATTCCCTGGCCTAAACCCAGTGTTCAATGTGGACTGCCTGCGGCTATAATTTCCACCATTATTATACACATTAGACATTGCAGAACAAATCACACCAACAGAGCTAAACCCAAACTACCTAGAAAATGCCACAACTGATCAGATCATGGAAATGTAGATCAAGAACAATCGCTAGCAGAAAATCCAACTGTATTGGGTTGTCAAAGTTGACCAACTTTTGCACCAAGGCAAGTAGCTCACCAGGGATCAAGTTCAGTAGAAGTTTCCCCATCTCATGGAGGCACTCAAAGAAATGGGAACCATTGCTTCCTAAGAAGGGAGGATTGATCTAGGTGGATATTGGTGGCCATCCACCTATTCAAACTTGGACCCCTACCACCATTTCTTTCAATTTCCTTAATTGTAGCACAATTTGCTATTTTTGGCAGTTTTTCGGGTCTTGAACTTCTAGAATCATTTTGAGGCCTTAAGCGACTTTTTTTTTTTGGAAAATGAGAAAACATGAGTCTTTACCTAATGTTTGTAGTCAAAATTTGTAGTCCCCGGATAGATATTTCTAATATGTTGTCATACATGCCAAAAAAAAATCTATTTCAAGGTTACGATCCCGGGAAGTTGATGTACCAATTTACCCCAACAAGGCCCACAAATGTTTGGCATTTCATCTCCTAGGGTTAGGTTTTTGGATGTTTAGGGTTCTCCATTGTTTCTTAATAATAAATAGGCCTTTGAGCCTCATTGTAACACATTTAATAAGGCATGTAGCCACCACATCTCTTCTCAAAGATAAGCTACCATCGCTTGAGCCATCTTACTTCCATTATGCATGTAAACAATTTTCAGTACTTTGTTATTAATGAAATGAATTTTTTTTCGTTGTATCTTTGTGTTTCTATTTATATATGTATTTCTTTTAATTTATTCATAAATATAGATCAGTGGTATTAGAGTAGTATGCTCTTTTTTTTCTGTGCATGTCGCTAATGAGGTTGAGGTATAAGGAGTTAGGGCTCAAATTGGTTGAAACTTTGAAGACCGACCTCACTGACATAGATGACCTCACATGGTAGAAGAAAATAAAGATGAGGGAATTAGAGATCTATTCAAAATATTTCTCAAAGAGACCCTTGAGTGACAAAGGAATGTGATGATGGAAAATATTTCCTAGATCCTTTAGGAGATGCCCACAAGAAATGCATCTTCATCCAACAACCACCTTAGAGGTTCCACTCCCTTTAAGGTACAAGTCAACTTTTACATTCCCATATTTGAAGGCCAACTAGATGAAGATGCTGTAGATAAATGGTTAAATATGTTGTAAGGATATTTTTCGGTTTGTGATTTTTCCAATAGGGAAACAATTACATTTACACTCTTCAAAGATGACCCCCACATCAAGGATTGGTGGGAAACCTACTGTGATAAGAGGGATGAGAGGGAACCCTCACTATTTTTAGTTGCACGCACTTGGAATCATTTTCGAGACGCCATCAAGGAAAAATATTACCCTATCAAGAGCTATGAAGATAAGTACATAAAGTGGACCACAATGCGACAAGGAATGGACCAAGACGTGCCGGAGATCACAAATGTTTTTCATACCCTTCACATGAAGCATTCAATTGATCTTAACCTTGGGGTGCCTCTATCCAATGGGCCGATATACTACTGCTCCATTTTTGAAAGTGAGGATATCAGGCGAAATATCTAAGAGTTGCAACAAAAAGGGCACACCCGACTAATTTCATCACCTTGAGGGAGCCCGATTATGTCTATATAGAAGAAGGATGGGACTTGGGGGCTCTACATTGATTATCATGCACTGAACAAAATCACTATTAGGAACAGGTATCCAATCCCATGGATTGATGAACTTCTTGAACAACTCAAGGGGACCAAGTATTTCAACAAGATAGATATGAAGTCTGGTTATCACCAGGTCCCAATAGAGCCTAGAGATGTATGGAATACCATCTTCAAATCCAAGGATGGCCTTTTTGAATGCTTGGTCATGCCTTTCAGGTTGACAAATTCCTGTGCGAATTTTATGAGGCTAATGGATGACATCTTGCGACCCTTCACCAACTCGTTTGTGTTTGTATATATAGATTACATTATTATCTTCAAAAAGAGTTGGGAAGAGTAGTTGCAACACATTCGATAGGTCCTTTGGACCCTGCGACAACAAAAACTATGTGCCAACCTAGAGAAATGCACCTTTGGCATAGGCCAAGTCCAATATATGTGTTACATCATAGATGAGAAAGGTGTGCATGTGGATCTTTCTAATATCCAAGTAATTTGGGATTGAATATCCCCAACCACTCTCCCATAGCTTCATAGATTTTTGGGCCTTGTCAATTTTTATCAGAGATTCGTGTTGGGGTTCTCCCATATCACTTGGCCTTTGAGTTAGTATACCAAGGGCGGAGAAAAAGTAATATTTTTATAGTCTGAGTCACAACATAAGGAATTCATTGAGATGAAGCACCATCTTTCCTCTGCACCTGTACTCACATTTCCAGACCTAAAAAATCCATTTGAAATCGAAACATACGCCTCTAACTATGATATTGCTAAATTTCTCACCCAACAAGGGAATTCGATGGACTATCACAGTGCAACAATTTATGATACAATTCAGAAGTACCCCACCTATGATAAAGAAATGTATTCTATCGTGTAAGCTTGCCAACAATTGAAACATTACATTATGGGGAAGGAAACAGTCACCCACACAAATCACCGACCTATTCAATTCATGCAGACACAAGGGAAGTTGCAGAATAATCACCATCAGATGTGGTCTACGTATATGAAAAAATTCCACTTGAATATTAAGTACAAGAAGAGAAACACCAATCATGTTGCCTCAGTTAGCCCCCAGTTGTAGCACTAAATACTATTCTCAACTCTTATGGCCACGAGACCTCTGGATGGACACAACTGTACAAGAATGATCCAGAGTTCACCACCACTTACCAGATATTAGTGGATAGAAAGAAAGTTTCAAATTTCCACCTCGTGGAAGTATTATTAGGCTACTTGGGCCACCTTTGTATTCCTTCAAGCAGGCATGCAAAATTAATTTGGAAGGCACACTACAATCGGGTCACAGGACACTTCAACGTGGAGAAAACAGTGGCCATATTAAAAAAGTATTTTTATTGGCCAAAAAGTTGATAGGACATTGAAATTATATTAGACCACACACTGTTTATGCCATCCAAGCCAACCATCAAGAATCAATGCCTGTACACTCCTATGCCTACTCCTAACCAACCCTGGGAGTCCATCTCTATAGACTATCTATCGGTCCTCCCTTCTACCAAGCATGGTAATGATTGTGTATTTGTGGTCATGGATAATTTTTCTAAGATGACCGTACTTTCGACTTGCAAGAAGAGTATCATAACATAGGACATTTATAAACTATTCTTTGAATGAGTATGGGTACATTTTGGAATCCCGTAGACCATTATATCAAATCAGGATAGAAGGTTCCTGAGAACATTCTGGTAAATCATTCAGACATTATTGGACACTAAACTCACCAAGTCGACTACATTCCATCCCTATATTGATGATCAGATAAAGGTCGTCAATAGGATGATAGTGCATATCCTATGCATGTAGAAATCCAATCATCTAAGAACCTAGCATGAGAGCCTTCCTTATGTGCATCACAACTATAACAAATCTCTCTAGAGCTCGACTAGCCACAATCTATTTCAGGTGATTTTTGGTTTCCAACCATTGTGTTCTATTAATGTTTCCATGCCTCTTGCAACTACATAGACAAAATCCACACATGTATAGTCTGAGTATTATAAAGAAACCAGGTTTATTGAACATATCCAACACATCCTCCAATAGGTGCATGACCTCTTGGATAAGTCTAATTCCAAGTACAAGCAACGACATCATCAACATCGAGTGCGACACCAGTTTTAGGTGGGCAACAAAGTTTGATTGCATTTGCAGAAAGAATGCCTTACTGGAGCCCATCAAAAACTCATACCACTCAGAGATGGGCCTTACACCATCACTAAGGCTATGGGAGACAATGATTTTGAGCTCAACATTCCCCCATGCCTTGGCTTGCACCCAATGTTCAATGTGGACCACCTTTGGCCATACTTTCCACCATTACTAGACACATTAGACATTGTAGAAAAACTCACCAAATAAGCTAAATCCAGACTACATGGAATAGGCCACAACTGACCGGATCATGGAAACACAGATCAAGAACACTCACCAATAGAATATCCAATTGTATCAGGTTATCAAAGGAGGTCAACTCCTGCACCAAGGCAAGTGGCTCACCAAGGACCAAGTTCAGCAAAAGTTTCCCCATCTCATGGAGGCACTCAACGCAATGGGGACCATTGTTTCCTAAGGGGGGAGCATTAATCCAAGTGGATATTGGTGGTCACTCGCGTATTCCACTTGGACCCCCACCATTTTTTCTTTCATTTTTCTTAACTGTAGCACAATTTACTATTTCTGGCAAATTTTTGGGTCCTGAACTTTTGGAGCCGTTTTGAGGCCCTAAATGATTTTTGTTTTAAACAAGAAAATGTGAGTGCTTGAATAATGTTTGCAGTAAATTTGTTTAGTCCTTGGATAGATATTTCTAACGAGATACCATACTCATGAAATGAAGATCTATGCCAAAGTTACGACTTGTGGAAGTTGATGTACCAATTAACCTCAATAGGGCCCACAAAATTTTGGTGATTCATCTCTTAGGGTTAGGTTTTTGGATGTTTAGGGTTTTCCAATGTTTTTCAATGATAAATAGGCCTTCAAATCTCATTATAACATAGTTCAAAAGGCATGTAGCTTCCACATCTCTTCTTAGATATAAGCTACAATCGCCTGAGCTAGTTTATTTCCATTCTGCATGTAAACAATTTTTAGTACTTTGTTATTAATGAATTAAAGTTCTTCGATATATGTCTATGTTCTTGTTTATATTTATATTTCATTTTTTTCCTTCATAAATATGTATCACTTCCCTTTATATCCTGGAATAATGTCCTGTGCATCCTCCTTCACCCTGGATTTCTTCCAAACTTCCTAGTCTACTACCTCTTCAATGGAACTACTCATTAGTACCATGTAGTTAGAAAATTCTTCGAAGGCTTGTTCTCCCTTGATGTGCTCCTAGGAGTCTCAACATGATGATGAGAATTCCTCAATATTTTCTCAAACCACCTAGGTCCCCTGACATAACAAGAAGGAGCTACTGACTCTTCCCTACTTAAACTTTAGCTCCCTAAATTGGAAGCCTTTGCATGCTGCTCTCCCTTTTGAGCCTCACGCTCCTTGTCGTCTGTTACTATTGGTGGAAAATCATGATATTTCATAGATGCCAAGCTCTCTTCAAACTTAATATCGTTGCTCACAACTATTTTTTGACACACTAATATTAAGATCTTGTAAGATTTTGAGGTCTCTCTATACCCAAAAATTATCCCATTTTGTCTCAAAGGTTTCAACTTCCTCCTCTTCTTTGTAGGAACATGGATGTAAACTAGACAATCAAAGATCCTAAAGTGTCCTATCTCTAGTTTCACTCTAGTGAATTCCTTCTTTGGAGTCTTATCCCCCAATATCTTGTGAGGACTCCTTTTCTGCACATATATTGTAGTGATACACACCTTTATCCAAAGAAACATTGATAACTCCTAGTCATGTAGCATAGCCTTAGAATATTGGTGATGGACCTATTATTTTTATTTGAAACTCGATTTTGCTGAGGGTTGTGTTAGTGTCAGTATCTTCATCCCTCCATCAGTGATCAAAATTTCTCATTTTGAATGCACATTAGGTGTCTCATCTAATCAACTGCACTCCATTAGGTCATGGATCATCTGATGGTAGTGGTTCTTTGCCAATTTCCCTCATGCCTTTCATCTGCTAGCCTATTTTCACATGCACAAGTCATCTGCTGTCATTTTTAATTCATTTCATTTGCAGAAGTCATTTTAGGGTTTTTAGGTCTCATTAGGTCTAGGGTTTTACCACCATGGTCTTCAAAAGTTCAATAACAAGTCAGCAATTACATCAGGATGTTCGATAAGTTCATAAAATCACAAAATTTCCTTATGATTTGCTCCATAAATAGTTTTTACCTCAAAACTCTATTTTGAGGTGAAAACAGGGTTTTTCCATTTCTTGTACAAATTTTATGTAATTTTATTATTTTCGTATGTAATAAGCATCATCTATAGCCTTGGGTCACCTTTCCAAACTTCAGCACTCGAGCTCCTGCAAAAAAGAAAAGAAAATCAAAGCATTAGTCCATCAAATGTCAAAAAGAGAGCCAAACTGCAAAATAGAGTTTTTAAAGAATAAAGTGAAAAGGAACTTTAGAAAAATGGGTTTTTTCAAATGAAAAATGAAAAGCCAAGGTATATAAAGTGCTCATAGGTGTTAAAGACTTCATTTGTGCTCAAAGTAAGAAAGAACAAGGTGAAGATCGCGTTTTGAGGCCAACAGAGGAAACTTGCAGCAATTTTCACGTTTCTTCTTGGCGTGATGCACCTGAGCATAGGCGCGGTGCACCTGCCCGGTGCGACACATAGAGTGCAGGAAATATAGAGAAAATTGAATTGGTGCAACACACCTGTTAGGCGCGGTGCACCTAAGTGTTGGCACGACACACCTAAATGTTGGCACGACGCACCTGAGTGTTGGCACGACGCACCAGTCTGCTAAGCCTAAATTTCATTCTAATGACCTTGCCAAGCTCCAAATTTTTGCAAACTTCATTCCTCCAAGTAAGTAAAGCCTCCTAATTTCCCTTGGAAGAGATTTAGTCATCATTGATGGTGTTTTGATAGGTGAAAAACCAAACCCTACTTTGTTGCACAGTCACATTGAAAAATTGCCTAGTCTTTGCAGTTTTTTGTCATTCTTGTTGTTAGTCCACTCCTTTGCATAATTTTCCCTTCACTATATTTCCTGACATTTTCTTCCCCTTTCCCTCTCTCATTCACACTGATCTCACTCCCTTTTCCCCAAACCCTAGCACCTAATTCCCTCTATCCCTAAAACCCTAATCCTCATTCCCATAACCCTATCACTCCCTAATAATCCTACAACCAACATCAAATCCCATTCACTTGTCCCATTAATTGAATCCCAAAGGAGAAAGCAGCAATCACCTACTCTTGACATAAAATCTCTTCACACTCATCATTTTGCACCATACAGTGGCAAATATGGAAACAGATTCAACATATGAGAGGGATGGTGAAACTGTCAGTGATTCTTCCCAAGAGGTTCATGTCATCATTCAGCTGAGTGTACCATAATTCATAGGGTTTTCATCATCATGCCAGGTTCCAATGGGTCATTTTACACCTTGTTCATGCTTCAGTTGTGCCTAGGTAAGGTTCATTTTCCTCCCCTAGGGTTTTGAAGGTAATTTCTCTTGGATGGTCAAATCATCAACAAAACTTGTGTCCTGATGTTCATACACCTTCCCCTCTCCTTAATGTAGCTTATTAAACACTTCCCATCACTGATATCCCTTAAATTCCTCATTTTCCAACAAACCCTAGTTTCTTGCTACAATTTGGCAATTTTCTAGGCTAGGCCTGTGTTTTGCCCTTTTGGACCCCTTCCCCTCACTAAATCTTTGAAAATCCACTTTCCCCTATTTCCTAACATCCCTCCCTACTTCCCAAATTTTTCTCAAGAATTTAGAAGCTCCTTATCCCCTTCATTTCACTTCATTTAGACAAATCCCCTGTTCCACACATCTAGATAGGTTTTACTCAGATTATGTTCCTGACCAAGAAAACATGAATTTGGAATAAATGAGAGAGGTTTTTGTCCAAACTGGTCCAATAAAGAAAAAACTCCTTCAATTTTTACACAAGTGTCATGGTTTTAGAGAAATTTCAAAAATACAGTTACCTTAGGAGAATTGCTGCACCTTTGGAGTGACCTTGGGAAAATCAAGATTTCTCCTAGCTTGGTTGGTCAAATGAAATTATTGATGAGTTAAGTGATAACTAGACACAAAGATATTTCTAATGAGCTGTCATGAGCTCAATTGGGAGTTGAGGAAGACCTTCAAAAGTTGACTGAAACAGCACTCTGCCTTTAGGCAACCTCATTTTGCACATTTTGACCAGTCTTGAGAGATTTGACTTTTGACACGGCAAATGAATTCCAAATTGAAAAATTCAACTTGTGTTGGAAATCAGACTCAATAATATTTCCAACGAGCTATCGTGTACCTAATTTGGACACCAGGAAGGCCTCCAAAGCTTGATCAGAAAATGGCACTACGCACAGAATCAGTGGCGCTATGCATATAAATGTTTAACATAGGCTTTTTCGGCGGGTGCGTAGCACCACCTGGTGCTCGCTTTTTCTAGGGACATCCTCTAGAGGACAAATTTGAATTTTTAGATTCCTCATGAAAATTTATGAATGCCCAGAACTTACTAGGAATTTTTGACATGTTTTGGTTCACTAAAAGGGTCACAAACACCTCAAAAATGCCCTCTCTGCCACTTTTTGGCCACACAGGAAGAAGTTTTGGGAGAATTGATTTTGGGAGGGGAAAATGGGAACCAAATTTATAAATTCAACTTTTTCTAGAAAGTATATAGATAGGCCTTTCCAACAAGACTACTTGGAGAAAATTTGGTGAAGGGGAAGGCCTCCAAATGTAGCTGGGAAAACGTGCTACCCACAGAATGGAAAAGTGCCAATTTTGCCTAAAAACTTTGTTTTTTGCCTAGTTTTCTTCTAGTTTGAATTTTTCTCTCTTATGGTCAAATTCATGAGTTGGCATGATGTAAATTAATTTAATATGATGTAAAAATGATAAAAAAATGACTTGATAAGGTAGATACATCAGTTGTAGGTGGTTTGGAGTTGAATGAATCAGTTTCCTAGGTTTTAGAGGCACGCTATTCCACTGCCTATTTTTGTGTTCCTTGTTTAGAAATGGTTGAAACCACCCCTCTTCTCATGGATTCGACCCTTGATGGATAGCACACGTGGTTTGGAGTTCTATATCATGTGTTTTTTTCAGACATTTTCAAAGGTTGGACTCTTGTGAAATCTTTGAGCATCATTGTACATTCATCTCTGCAGTTTGCCAAGGAAATAGACCAAGGTTTGCAGCTTTTTGTGGGATTCTTGTGGCAAGGTGATTTAGTATTGTTTCTCTTTTTTTAATTAAAGTTATCATGTGTTTATGTGTGCCATTATCTCTCTCATTTTAGCTTAATCAAATGAATCAAGTATAAAGGTAGAAATCATTGATGTTGCAGTGCTCTACCTTAGGGTTTGTTTAGTTTTATATGTTTTCTACTGTTTGAAGAGGATTCCTGATAATTTAATGCCCTCTTCAACTCCTCATCAGTATTAATTCTTTCCATTTCACTTATTTCAAAGTACTAAAGCATTTTCCTACCTCGCCCCACAGAAAACTCTGCAAAACTGAGTCCATTCCCCAGACTCAAAACTGCCTTTCATTGTTGATCCAACAAACCAACACAAAACTCAATCAAAATCCTCTGAGCATATACCTAGCCTAAAATTAGTCTTTACATTAGTCATATCAAGCTTCATTTGCTATATTTTCCTAATATTGACAAGGAGAGAGCCCTCTCCCGACCTGGTAGGGCTAGCTACCAGGTTAAGCGTGGTTTGATGTTACCCTAGACCTACCTTTCTTAGCCTGAGGTAGATTTAGGCCCTAACAGGTTGTATGAGAATTTAATCTCCCTCTTGATATCCACTTGCTTGAAAAAATCCTTAAAGTTGTTGTATGTGTACTTTTCCTTATTTTCTAACTTCAATACCTTGATCTTCTTTCTTGTCTAGTTATCGACTTGGGTCTTGAAATCCCATAAATGATTAATGATTTCATCCTTGGTATTTGTTACCCACCAATGATGTGGGTTACCCCTATGGAAAAAATTGTCCTTATTTCGCCTAGCTAGCAACCCCATATTGATCCACATGCATCCATATTACTTTTCCTCTCAACCACTCTCCAATCAACATTTATTATCTTCTAGTTAGCTCCTCGGATGAATGTGGGTCTTCAAATATGAGTTATTCTAACCATTTTTGTATCATGTGTTTTTCTTTTAATTATTTAAGGAATTTTAGCATGTATCAAGGGTTGATTCCGATAATGGACCGCTCTAGATAGTATTCATGTTCTCCTACTTTACCTTGGTGGTACTCCACCCCTAGTCTAGTGTGACCTCCCTTGAGTCATTTTATTTCTACTATTCAGGAGGGGCATGAATAGGAGGCCTTGATTGACGATACATGTCCATATATTCCACTTTTCATCTTTTTCTGTGTTCATCTTCTTTCTTTAGGTTGATTACTTACTTATTGTTATCAACCATATTCTCCTTAGAGAAAAAATTCCCATCCTTACTGTTATCCATGATAACACTTAGAAATAGGTTTTGATTTAATTGGTCAAATTAGCTATGGTTTTAAATTTTCTCAGAATAAAAGTTCATGCACAAAGTGTCATTTGGTCATCTTGTCATTATGTAGGGTCAATATGAGTTCAAATAGGGTCAATCATAAAGGTTAAAATCCAAACTTCCATGTGCGTTAGGCTTATTTGTTCATGATTGGCATTTTGATAGTTTTGCAGAAATTCGTAGCAACTCTAGTTAGGGAAACCGAGGGTTCGCTATGAAAGTTCCTGACACTTCCGTAGCAAATCTATTTCTTCAAACACCTGCCTCCCTACGAAATTGTGCTGCTATGGTAACGATATTTTTTTTTAAAACATGTTGTGGGTCAGAGTCATGGTGGGTCATGAATACATGCTATTGGCATTTATCCCCTAAACATTCACACTGCATAGCTTCATTCTGACCTTGTTTTATTTTAACTTTAGATTAGTTTTTCTATCATATGAGTTGGTATTGTTGTCTTTAGGAAAGATTCCATTGTTGTCAAAGCTGGTCTAGCTGTCTCTAGGATAATTCACAGGTGGTAATAAGGAGCTCTCTACATGTTGCAACCATGGCACATAAAAAGTAGTATAAAGGAGGCTCAATTGTGCACTATGAACCCACAGACATGAAGCTGTTGGAGGAAGATCTTGTTTTCATCCAATATTTTGCCAGCGTGGGATGCTTGCATTTTTGCGAGAAGGTGCAAGGTTTCCGTGTGCAGTTTGCCAAGGATTTCACCATAAACTTCACTGGAACAAAAACAAAGGTTGGTTTTATAAACTTTGTAGTGTCCCCTGACACAATTTCCTGTGCTGCAAAGATCCCTAGGTTGGGAGAAATGTGGTTCAAGGTTCAGAAGTTTCATCTACTAAATTGTGATGAATTTCTCAAGGAAGAACACATAGGGATTGACATGACTGCTAGCATTTCCAGAACTTGTCTGAAATATTATTTTTCCAAACTCCTAATGGTCATCCAAAATTATTTCACATGTGAAGGTAGATTCAACATGGTTTACCACTCTCATTTCATATTGCTACTGCATTTCATAGGTAAAAAACTCTAGACATTCCTTTTTATCTCTTTAGAAGGTTGGGAAAGATGGCTGACAAGGTCCAAGCCAAGCCTAATGCTAGTAATACCTATGTTTTTCACCATGGCATCATTAAATTGGTGGTTGTAGAAAAGCTAAATAGGTTAAATAGAGATTGTATTACCTTCTTATTTTTTATTGGCTATGAGTTAGACACTGCCACCCCTTCTAGGATAACTCCAAAATCTCAATTAATAACCCCTAGGGAAGAGAAGCAACATGTCTCTAACCTACAGTAAAAAATTCTACAAGCACTCAGAGGAGGATGACCAGAAGGTAGAGTAAAAGGAAGGGCAAGCTAACTAATATCCTAAAAGAAATTAAGATTAAAGAAAGCCCAAATGTATTGCATATAGAAGGGACCAAGACTGAAACTAAAAACAAGAGAAAGAGGGCCAAGAAATTAGATTTTACACAAGAAGAATCAGGTTTTGTTTTCAAACCTAGGAATCCTGTCACAAGATCATAACAACCAATTGAAAATATGCTTGAGTTGACATTAAAAAGATAGAGCCATCAAAGAAAAGGAAAGGAAAGGAGCATGTACAAGGAAAACATGAAATAGAGGTTCTGTAAGAACAATTGAGAGAGGCTAGACAAAAAGTCCTTAATTCTAAACTTGAGTTTGAGGAGGAGCAAAGATAGATGTCAAAACAAATAAACTTCTATGATAAAGTTGTAGAAGAATCCGAAGAGGCAATGGAAGAAGCCAAAAATATGGTGAAAATGACTCTACCTTTACACAAGATGTTGAAGAATATGTACAAAAGGAACAACTGGTTGCAAGTAGAAAGGAAAATATTGTAGGTACAACTCAAAGCCTTACAGACTCAAATTGAAATGATCAAAGCTGAGGCCTTAAAGAGAAATCTCAATATTTTAGCTATAGTATATGGCACTCCTTGAATATGGTAAAACCTTCATTTTTTCCTATACTATGTTTAAATAATAGTTTCAACATTGTGCATACTTGAACATGATATTAGGAGTAATAAGGAGGCACAAGAAATCATGAAAAATAAAAACTAAAATATTTCACAGTTTCATAGCAACTTCCCATAGTCAAGATGGATATTTTCTACAGATTTGTTGTATATTTTCATGGAGGAGAATGCAAGTACAAATATCAGCTAAGGGAGTTCTAATGGCATGTCTTTAGCTAAAAAACATCAGTGAAGACTTGAGAACTTGCAGAAAGATCATAATTGTAGCAGAAGGGTGTTTTCTGTAATTTTCTACCAAATTTTGCTACAGAACTATTAAACTTTGTTTTTCTACGTTATAAAAGTTTTGATTGGGCATCATACAAAAAGGCAACTAAATGGGCTACAAGTCATAGGAGTTTCCACATCATCACACAAAGGACCTCTATTTTTCAGGAAGACATGTCAACAAGTCAACTGGGTTAGCATCCATGTGTCAAAAGCACAACAATAGTCCATCACATTTAGCAGTTGGTTGGATTCGATAAGGTTCATAAATAGATTTTTTTGAGCTCATAAATGATGGAAGAATCATATTTGTATTTAAATTGTGTAAAACAGAAAAATCCCTATAAAGGCTCAATGTTTTGTAAGTCAAATAGGATTAAGTCTCTTATTTGTTGATTGAATCTAGCCCAGGTGGCAGATTTTGTAAAGGAGATCTCACTCTATATATGTGTAGTTTCTTAACTTTGAAGTAGTTAATCAATGATGTGAGAAGGCCACTTTATGCAAATATTTTATCCAGTTAATATACATTTGCAATAGACTTTGTTTTTCTACTTGAGATTCAGTTTTGGCTTTATGTTTTCTTATCATGCTTTTATGTTGTTATCAATGTTCCTAACATATTGATTACCTGGAATTCATGTCAGATTGCTCCAACTTCCTTCAATATGTTGTGTTTTACTGTAAATGTTTACTTCACACCAGTTTAAAGCCAAAAATGCCTCAGCTTCCATTAAACAATGTTGTTTGTAAATGAATTTTTTCTTAATTGACTCCATGTCCAATGGTGGTAGCCATCACACTCTCTTTCACCTGCAAAATCACATAAAAATCTAGAGTTAGGCATCTAAAATTTTTGAGTTTTATACAATGAATTTTATAAATATTTCAAGAGAGATCTCTCATATTGAAAGGGCTAACTTCCAATTAAATTTGGTTTGAAAGAGTTATGCTTGGTTGGAGGATGACACAAACCAACCTGTTCTAACCTAGTGATAACATTTTGGTGTGTCTTCCAGGAGCTGAAAGTTGCATTACCTCTAGGTGATTCATTTCAAAGTAGTTGAACTCTTAAAGGTAGCAGGATATCAGACATTTCAAGGTTGTACTTCTATCTTGGCGACTTCATTGAATTTTTAAGCTTAAAGATGGCTCCCAAGGAGATTTACACGAGGAGTAATCCAGATCCAGATCCACCGAAGATAGTTGATAATACAGAGAAAATTCTCAAAGGAACTAGTAGCTCATCAAGATTAGGTACTCCACATCTCTTTATGTCTTCATATTTACCCTCTGGAGGTGCTCAAAGTATCGAGGACATAAAATTTGATGAAAAGTTTGATCAAACACTTTTTAGATCCAAATCAGAAAATGAATTAACATAAATTGTCCTAAATCTAGAAAGATTAGGGGTAGACACCACATCTATTGTTTCCAAATGCTAGCTCACTATACTATTAGCGTAACCCATTATTTTTACTAGCGCAACCCACTTATTATATTGTTGTGCCCTTACATTATTATTTTTATTTTAACTTTGATTATATTATGACCCCTTAGACTCCTATATATAGAATGGAGGTCTTCTCATTTGTATCATTGAAGAATTGTTCATTTTTGTAATTTAAATGAGGTTTCCCCCTCAAAGTAGTTGAATTCTAAGTTGTCGATCTATCTTTTCTATATTTGTGTGAGTTGGTTTCATATCATTTGGAATCACAACTTTGGATTCTAGGGTTTCACTGCTCCAAATAGGGCATCATGGAATTTTCACTATAACGTTTTCTCTACGATGTTTTGGAAGCTAAAAATAAAAAAATATATTTGAGCCAAAATCATTCTGAACCTTGGGTCCTTATTTCAGATCTTGTATCACTATATTTTCGAAGATATGACTTGAGGAAGTTAGGGTATTTGCAAGCTCTAGAATTCCATCTCAAACAGGTCATGGTGGAATGTTTTCTATAGCTTTGTTTCTACAATGGTTCCAACCCAAAAAGTAAAACCCATTTGAGCCAAACTTTGTTTGAATCTCGGGTCTGAATTTCAGATCGTTCTCGCTATATTTTCAGAGATATGATCCAAGGAAGTTAGGGTTTTGGTAGGCTCTCGCATTACATACCAAACATGTGACCTTGGGAAAATCATCATAACTTTCTCTCTAAGTATCAGATTGAAATTTCATAAAATGTTATAGAAAGAGGATGAACGTTAGTTTGTTGTGCATCAATTTCAGGGCAAAAGGTTGAACAGTGACACGTGGCACTTCATAAAAGTTATCTCTACTAAAAAAGGGTATAATCAGGTCATCTTGGGAGATTGGGCATAACACTTTCTTGGAGAATCCAATTTCGATCAGACTGGTGGAAATGGAAAGAGGATTTGGAGGGAAACCAAAACTCACAATTTCATACCTTGGAGATTAGAAATTTCAGAGATACCTTAGATTCAATATCAAGCTCCTACAAAGTGAAATAAGGTGTGTAGTTTTTTTTAAATTTTACATAAGTTTGGTTTGAAAAATTGGTTTGAAGGAATTCAAAGGGAATAGTGAAGAATAATTATCATTAATTGATGCCCCAAAGAAAGAAAATGGAAACACCTAGTAAGAAACCTGAAAGCTCTACCATGACTAATGAAGAAGAGGAAGAAATGCAACATGATATATCAAAATTACAAGACCAAGTGCAACAAATTTAACTCTCACAAAAAGTAACAGAAGCTAAGATGGATGGTTTAAAGAAAGATGTGGAAGATAATATGGATGGTTTAAAGAAATGTGTGGAGGACAAGATGGATGGTTTAAATAAATGTGTGGGAGCTAAGATGGATGGTATGAAAGACAACATTGAAGATTGGAAGAAGGACATGGAAGGTTGGAAGGAAGGTTTGGAAAAGTTGCTACAAGAAAGGCTTCCTAGTCGCTAAAATGTAGTAGAGAAAACTTAGAATGAGAACAAAATAAATGTTAATCATGATTTGAAGAATGAAAACATTGAATATTTGAAGAAAGATGTGGAAGGTTTGATCAAAGTTTGGACAAATTTGCTACAAGAAAGGCTTCCTAATGGCGAAAAGGTAGTAGAGAAAACTCATGATGAGAACAAAATACATGTTAATCATGATTTCATAGACTCTAACAGTGGATTGAAGACCCAACATGTTCCAAAGATCGATATGAGGACATTTGATGGCAAGGATCCCATAACATGGATACTACAGTTGGAGCAATATTTCAATCTCCATAATGTGAAAAACACACAAAAGGTACGCATTGCAACTTTATATTTGGAACCAAATCATTGTGTATGGTATCGATGGATTTTCTCTCGTAAACAAATTGTCACTTGGGCAATTTTTACAAAAGAAATGATAGCACATTATGAGGATACAAAAAGCAACACTTTGTTTAGCTAATTGATAAAACTCAAACAAAAGGGTTCAATAATGGAGCACATTGAGGACTTCCAAAAATTGAATATAAGGGAAAAAGGTATTCCAAAGGAACATAGGATTGATGTGTTCATAGGGACTTTAAAGGATAAAATCCACCATGAGGTTCGCCTTTGGGAACCTGATTGATTGGAGAAGGAATTCAGGTTGGCAAGAAAAATGGAAATAAAAAATTATGGAAACAAGGAAGCCTACCACTCACAACTATAAATATGGAAGTGTTGTTGCCCCTAGCCTTCCACAACCTACAATGTTGACAACACAAAAATTGGAAGAAAAAAGAGAAAAAGGGCTTTGTTACAATTGTGATAGAAAATACACTAAAGGTCATAAGTGTGCTGAAAAGAGATTAATTTACATAGATTGTGAAGAGGAGGAAGAAAAGGAACAAGAAATGTCAAAAGGAGAGGATATACACTAGGAACAAACCCTAGAGAAAGAAGAAATGAGTCCAACCATATCTTGTAATTCATTGGCTAGAATTAACACTCCTCAAACTATCAAGATAGAAGGACATATCAAGAAGAAAAAGGTAATAGTGTTGATTGATTCGAGCAGTACCCATAATTTTATTCATTGTAAGATAGCCAAGGAATTGCATTACTTCCTATATCTGACACCAGAGTGTCTAGTGATGGTTGCAAGTGGAGGAACCATAAATTTCTCTGGAAAGTGCCATAATATCAAGCTATCAATGGGAGAATATGTATTAAATAGCCCAATGATTTCCATTCCAATGGGTGGTGTTGATGTTGTACTAGGAGTCCAATGGCTACAATCCTTGTGTAAAATAGCTTTAAATTTTAAAGAACTTTTCATGAAATTTTCTTTGGAAGGAAAGGAATTTGAACTAAGGGGTATCACAGGGAAACCAAGAAACATAATCAGTTATAATGGAATGAAAAATCTTCGAAAGAAAGAACAATGAGGTGTAATTGCATAATTATGTTTGCTAGAGGTTCCCAAATCGAAATCATCTATTTCTCTAGATCTCCAAAAAGTCTTGGACAATCATTCCAAGGTATTCGAGACTCCCAAAGGCCTCCCACTTATTCGTGATCATGATGATTCTATTCATTTGATTTCAAGAAGTGTTCCTCCAAACATCAGGCCTTATAGATATTTGTATGCCCAAAGGAGTGAAATTTGACATATGGATGCAGAAATGCTAGAGGTTGGTATAATTATCCAAACAAATTTGATAAATGAAGCAAGGGATGAATAGAAGAATGATGAAGCGGGGTGGGAACTCATTCAAAAGTTGCAGAAGATCACAGTTTAAACAATATTGCTAGAACTTGACAAGGAAGGAAAAATCATATTGGAACTTGAAGCAGTCATAGAACAAAGAAATCGACAGCTACAAAATTGGAAATTTTAGAGTATCTCATCAAGTGGGAGAACTTACCCGCTGAAGATTCCACATGGAAGGATGATAATTTTATACAGAAGCATCCATAACTACTTAAGCATTGAAGACAACACTTTTTGAAGGAGAGGGGCATGCTAGGTCCCTATACTACTAGTGTAACCCATTATTGTTATTAGTGTAATCCCCTTATTATATTTTTGTGCCCATGTAGTACCCATATTGTTATTATTGTGCTCCATAGAAGCCCACTATAGTTATTGTTGTGCCCTTACATTATTATTTTTATGTCGGCTCTGATTATATTGTGACCCCTTAGACTCCTATATATAGAAAGGAGGTATTGTCATGCGTATCATCCAAGAATTGTTCATTTGTGTAATGTAAAGGAGGTTGCCCGCTTGAAGAGGTTGAATTATAAGTAGTTGATCTATCTTTTCTATCTTTTTGTGAGTTGGTTTCATAACACCAAAGAGGATAAAGAAAGGGTTTGGGAAATTGTCACATCAAAATTTTCATTAGAACGGGAGTCTTTAGAAAAAATAAAAGAGCTTGATCCTTTTGAATTACTATTGAAATGAAGAGCTAGTATCCCTTTACTCGAGTGGATTTCTTTTATTTCCATGTTGAAGAATCCTGTAACTCATTTTCCTACAATCACATCTACTTTCACTACCTCTCATACTAGTTTGACAGCTACCACACCTATTGTCATTTATGCTAGTACATCTACTATTGTCACTTCTAAAATGGTAGGAGTTCCTCCTCCTCCACCTCTTGTAGGCCCTACCAAATATGCCCCTCTTGTCTTGCCTACTCAACTTCATGATCTAACACAAGGATATTCTACTAGAATAAAATCTTTTGGAGGTAAGGAGGGAATTATTGCAAAACAACATGTTAACCAATTTAATGATTTCATAGACTTAGAAGAGGTGGATGATGAAGATGTTAAGATGAGATTGTTTGTACAGAGTTTCATTGGTGAAGTCAAAAAATTGTTTAAAGCCTTAGCCCCAATAAGCATACATGATTGGGATCAATTAGAAGACAATTTATTAAGGAAATGGGGAATTAAGGTGAATCATGTTAAGGCATTGAATGAATATAATAATTTGAAGAAAGTGAGTAATGAATCAGTGCAAGACCTTTCAAAAAGGTTTAACGAAGTATATAATTCCATTCCTGCTCATATAAAACCTCCCCTAGGGGCTGCCCAATTGTATTATGTTGAAGCTTTTGATTACGAGTTTTCCATTTTGCTAAGAGAGAGAGAATCTGCCACTTTGGCATGCAAAATGGTGTTGTTAAGGTTGAGGTTAAATGGTTGCAGCAAAATGGTCAAATACTGGGAAAGCAAGAGTAGAGGAGGAAGATCAACATTCTTCATCTTCGGATGTAAAATTTGGTAGCATGATGAAAACCATGGAAAGACATATGGACAGACTAACACTTGGAAATAATCCTCTCGTTGCACAACTAGAACCACAGGTAAGAAACCCAAATTTTAGAAGAATTCAGATTCAATAAAGAACAAGAGAATGAAGAAACTAGCCTGATCAACAAATTAGACCCCCGTTCCAACAAAATCTAGTCGATGAAGAAGAAATGCATCCAGAAAATCAAGAAGACATCATACATTGTTTGGATGAGGATGAAATAGAGATGTTTTTAACAAAAGAAAAGCATGATGAATCTAATAATGACATGTGTACTGATGAAACTGAAAAACAATTAGAATACCTAAAAGGATATAAGCATGCAATTTTTGAGATGCAAAAACAATATAACTTGAGGAATAGGAATGTCCCTATAGTTTCCAATAGGAATCAGCCTAAGAAAGCAGATGGTCTAAAAGATGCTGAACAGAAGAAAGATGCTCCTGGGAAAGACATTGAAAAATCTCAACCAGTTTTTAGCCTAGAAAATGAGATCTCGAAAATAAAAATTGTTGTACCCTTTGGAGAAATAATAAGGGTTACAAAATATAGGAATCAAATTGTGAAAATGCTTAACACTAAAGTTGAACCCTCGGATACTCTAAATATGAAAGAAGATCACCCTAGTATATTCTTAGGACCAAGAGTGGAAGATGAGAAAAATGAAGAAGTGTCGCCATTCTATGTGAGTTTAAATATTCATGATATGACATTACACAATTCTATGTTAGATTCAGGGGAATCTCACAATTTAATGCCAAAGGTCATCATGGAAAGATTGGGTTTAGACATAACCAAACCTTACATGGATTTCTTCTCATTTGATTATAAAAGAGTTGAATGTATATGCTTAATCAAAGATGTGATTGTTTGTCTAAATCAGATCCCTGCTAAGTGTAGTGATGGACATAATTGTAGCAGATATTCCACCAAAGTTTGGTATGTTGTTATCTAGATCATGGGCTACTAAAATCAAGGGAACCATGCAAATGGACATGTCCTATGCCACTATCCCTCTTTTGGTGAGCATAAAAGTTTATATCGAGAGTCTAGAATGGCATATATGGTCAGCAGCAAAGACAAACCTCAAAATTTCCCAGTATATGCAGTGGAAATAGAGTTAGGATCCTCCATTCTTTTCAATGGAATCACCGGTGAAACAAAAATCAGTCAACAGAAAATCAGCAAGTTGAATAAATTGACAGAGAAGGTTGGTGGCACATGAGATTTGATGGTTCTACTAGAAGATATGGAGCTGGTGTAGACATTTGGATAATCAACCTGTTAGCAGTGCTGGACCCGCGAACATTCAGGGGATTACCCTGGTATGAAGTCCCAACTAGACCTCACACTGTTTGGTGTGGGAGTCCCATATGGTATGATTGTGTGGTTTCCATTGTCTTAAGGATTTTCCTCAACTCTTGCTTGTCAGCATAGGAGAGTGGTTCACATTATCTTTGAGAAGTGAGCTTCGCGTGCCTAGTGAGTGTAAGTGTACTTGTGTAAATGGTTCTTTCACTATAAGGGGAAGAAGGTGAAGGTGAGTTCTAGGTTGAAATGGATCAATCCCAACTCAGCTAGGAACACACAACACAAAAGGAAATACACAAATTTTGGTAGAGTATTCCACTTGGATGCGGTAGTCACAACAAACAAGGTAAGATAACATGTACAACACTCAAGGAACAGTTCGAACGAGTGCAACGGTTGTTACAACAAGGTTTAGGTGAAATGTTTGTCTAATGTCTAGAAGAGCAGTTGACACAGACGGGACAACATTAACAACGTATACAACACATTTCCATTAATAGATTATGCATTACAATAAATGAAATAGTTCAGATGTAAAACTAAGGTTAAAGCAATATGCATTACAAGTGTTAAAGATTAGGCTTACAACAGATACAATACATGTGTGAAAACGTGTTGTCCTGTTAAAAGGCTTTTGAATTAAGTGAAAGTTCCAAGACGCATCATTACACCATACATCACTAACCCCGTCAACGGGGTGTTGGATCCACTACTTACTCATCAAAGAAAAGATTACATACTCTCTTGGCTAAATTACCTCAAATATGTTTCTTGGAGTTTGACAAGTTCCAAATTGCTTGGAATTTCTCTGGATCCAATTTTAGACCTTCTTTAGAAACTACAAACCCCAAATAGATTAACTCTTCTTTCATAAAACTGCATTTCTTCAGATTTATTAGCAATTTCTCTTTTTTCAAAGTTCTCAAAACCAATTTAAGATGCTCTAGATGTTACTCTTTGTTTCGACTAAAAACTAGAATATCGTCAACATATACAATGACAAACTTGCCTACATATTCCTTCAAGACTTCACTCATCAATCTCATGAATGTGCTGGATGCATTAGTGACTCCAAAAGGCATCACTAACCACTCATACAACCCACTGTATGTTTTAAATGTAGTCTTCCATTCATCTCCTTCTCTAATCCTTATTTGATGGTATCCACTCTTTAGATCTATTTTAGTAAAATAAATTGACCCACTTGAACAATCCATCAAATCATCCATGCATGGTAAAGGAAATCTATACCTGATAGTAATCTTGTTGATGGCTCTGGAATCAGTACACATGTGCCATTCACCACCTTTCTTTGGACTGAGTACTGTTGGTAAAACACATGGACTAAGGCTCTCTCTGATTAATCCCTTATCCATCAGTTCCTGCACTTGTCTCCCAACTTCTGAATTTTCTTGAGGATTTAACCTCTATGCTACTTTATTTGGAAAAATTGCTCCAGGTATTAGATCAATGTGATGACTAATACTCATGATTAGTGGTAATGCATTTGGCAACTCATCCACAACAATATCAGCAAAATCATTCAACAGAGTTTTGATTTCTTTAGATAAATCATATAAGTTTGCGGTAGTCAAAATTACCTTAGGTCTCCCTATGACAACAAAATGTATCGTTTCATTCTTCTTGACTTCTTGCAGTAGTTCTTTCCCACTTATCAGCATAACTCTATTTCCAGGCACTTCTTTTCCTGCTTCATCCTTCAATGGCAGCAGTTTGTGTTTATTTCCATCCTTCTCTAGAGTGTAAGTGTTTCTTATCCCATCATACATATCTTTCTGATCAAATTGCCAAGGTCTTCCCAACAATATATGACATACATCCATCGACATTACATCACATAATATCACATCATTATAAGTACCAATCTGGATCTCTACCTTGCATTGTTCTATCACAATAAGTTGATGTCCTTTTTGTAGCCACGATAATTTGTAAGGATTAGGGTGTATTGTTTTCACTAATCCTAACTTGTCCACCATTTCTGTAGAAACAAGGTTATCAGTGCTTCCACTGTCAATTATCACTTTACAACATTTCCCTTTAGACTTGCATTTAGTTTTGAATAGATTCTTTCTCTAAGCTGGATCTCTTGTCTCTTTTTCTGCTTTAAGCAATACCCTTTTAAATAACAAGGATTCTCCTACTTTGAGTGGTTCTTATTTACTTGCAATTTGAGGATTTTATTCCTTTGCCTCAGCCACATTCACATTCTATTGATTTGCTACTTTATTATGAGGACAGTCCCATGATCCATGTCCCCATTCCCCACATGTGTAACACTGAATTTCTCTTCCTCAGCCTCTTCCTCTGCGTGTAAATCTCCCTATACTAGAGTCTTCTCCCTATGGAGGTCTACTACTTGAACCCCGTACTTCACCCTGAGAATGCTAGAACCTTCATCTGGTAGTTCCTCTACCTCTTACTAGACTTTTTCCTCTATTCCTCTGATTTTGCTTCCTCAACATCTTCTCCTCTGTCTTCAAAGCTTCTTGTTAGGCATCTTCAATTGTCTTCAAACTCAACAAACTAATTTCATCATGTATTTCATATCTCAATCCATTGATGTATTTGGCTACCTTTTCTACGACATCCTCTACATGTCCTACTCTAATGCTCAACTTATAAAACTCTTCAGTGTATTCTTTGACAGTCATTCCTTTTTGCCTCAAATTTTGTAACTGTCTGAAAAGATTTAACTAATAATCTTTTGGCATGAATTCACTTTTCAATTTACCCACCATTTTATCCCACTGTTTGATCTTGGGCTTCCCCTTTCTCTCTCTGGATTTTTGTAGTTCATCCCACAGATAGCTACATAGCCTTTCAATCTAGTAACTACAAATTGCACCTTCTTTTTATCATCAATCTCCTCATAGTCGAAATACTTGTCTAATGAACTGATCCAGTCCATCAACTCTTCTACATTGAGGTTCCCGTCATACAAAGGTATTTCCACCTTTGGTCTTCCACTTGCTTTGGCCAACATTTTGAAAACTTTGATGGCTTTGCTTTCATCCTCTTCTTCTTCCTCAAAAGATTCCTCTGTAGCACTGACATCTCCTTCATCAGGTGATCTCCATTGAGCAATTTCCATTGTCTCCATCCTTGTACGTAGGTGTTGAATCTCTTCCAGCAAAACTACATTGGCTACAAGTCTTCCCCAACCTATGATAGCTCCTCTTCCAGGTGGCACATTTGCTGTAGCATAACTTGATCCTTTTTCTCTGATACCAAATGATGAGGATTACCACACCCAAAATAGTTTTTAATTATAAAACTAATGAATTGCACGTTAATTAGATTATATGCATGGAATCTTCGCTAGTCCCACTTACTTGATCAATCTTCACCGGTCCCACTTTGACTTTTCTACTCCCTGAGCGCTTCAATCTTCACCATTGATCTTGTTTACCCAAATCCAATGGATGTCACAGAATATCGTGTGATAACTAGCACGATAGATAGCAGGCCAAGAGCACATGAGATAAGTGGTTTCTCTGTGCTACGTGTCGCCTTCTTAGGTTAATCACGTGACTTAGAAAAATACCATTTACCATTTTTATACCGCGCAATATACCATTTACTATTTTGGAATACTGCCCACGGTTCCCAATACGAATGAAAAATGTTTAGCGCTTAGTCTATTGGCTTGAAATAAAACCCTTAATGCTATTTAACTGATGTTTTCAGTAAAACACATAAATGGAAGAATAATACATCGTTAGGGTCTAGAACACAGATTACAAAGGAATTTATGCAACAGGAACAATACGTACACACCAAACTTAGATCAATTTTTCAAGTAAATAGGAATTATAGAGTCTTGGCCCTCTCGGCTGGATTACATCAATTTGTCTAACCCTTATTTATTTTACTCTCAAACCCCTCTCTCCTCTCTATCATTACATTTTTTCCTCTTTAATTGATCAAATCCTATTCTAACTGCATTGACAACTCAATCTCTATTTTTATCAGTTCAATAATTAAATCCCTATTCTCAAGATTTGATACACACCTATCCTAACAACATATCTTCTATTCTAAAAATAATACAATGTTCTAATTATTACAATAATTGAAGTAAAAATAAATTCAAGAGATCCAACCCTCTCTACTAAAAATTGATTTGACCACTTAGGTCGATGAAATTCATTTCATGTTAGCCACAACATGTGAACATACAATCACATTGCTAGCTAAGTCTGGATGCTCCTGCATCACTTAGGGCCGCAACCTTCAACAAAGAATGTTGTAGTCACAATTTTTATTAAACAAATTCCACTGGTTCTTATTCTTTCTTCTTTTGTAGAAATCCCTCAGTAATTTTGCAGCCAATAAAGTAGCCCTATATAATATCCCTAGAAGTCAAAACCATCACTCTAGAACATGAGGCCCTAATATTGTTGGGCACGGGTTCAACGTTATAGCTCGGACATGCCCCATTTGAAATCAAACCGACTCTTGATTTGGTTTCTTAGGCAGTGCTTCTTTCCCATAGCTCAAACCTAATATTGACTGGAATTGTGTGTCTAGAATGGACCATATTTCTATACTATGTGACTTTGGGTACTGAAAGAATTGAAATTCAAAGCTACATGTATTTGGAAATTAAATATATAATAGTATCTTTATTAAGTTGTACACTAGTAGAAAATGGATAATTAGTTACTAAAATAATGACTAAAATTTGCATATAAACAACTATTTTTCAGTCGGTGACTAGTAGTAGCTAATTTACAGTATCTTATAACGCTGCCAACTTTTAGTCATTTTTAGCTTAGTCATTAATTGGTGGTCTCAATTTTATCGTCTAGTAGTATATTTAGTCGTAAATTTGGTCATTGATTTAGTCATTAATTGTCATAATTAATGACCAAATATACAACAAAATATATTACTATATGATCGCTTGCGAAAACCAATTAATGACCAAAGAAATATGACCAAAATGTTAGTCGTGTTATAAGATACTGTAAATTAGCTACTAATAATCATATATACAAATTTTAGTCATAGTTTGAAATTAATTAATGACCAAAGATATATGACTAAATTTTGGGGGTGTTATAAGATATTGTATATTAGCTACTATAATTGTATATATGCAAAATTTAGTCATCATTTATAATCATAACTATATCATTTTCAATAGTCATTTATCTTGTTTTGGTAGCTTCATATTCAGTATATAAACGACTAATTTAGTTGTATATTCATCTTATTTTTGTTCATCATTAATCAATATAAACGACTAATTTAGTAGTTTTAGATTGATTTTATATATTCATTATTAATCAACATAAATTAATTAGTATGATTTTGCGACTAAATTAACAAAACAAAACACAAATCATATAATGTGCATATTCATCTAATATGAAAACGTAAAGTTGCATGTGTTAATTACAATACTAAACAATATCAAGTGAAACTATAAATATTCAACCACAAATTATATAATATGAAATGTTAAGTATTACAATATGAGTTTCCAACTTAATATTGGTTCGAGTACAATTTACACATGAAATATTGTTTCATCACTTCAAAACATTATCATTGTGTTGCCATGGCATTGCAAGTGAATTCAACAACTCTGAAGACTTGACCATAAATTTCCATGTGTGTGTCTTATGCGGGTTAATGGCTCTAAAGGTATACTCAACCGAGTCTAGTCTCTCTCTCTTTTTGCATTTGTCGCTCTTGTTAGGTTCCTATACCAATAGGAGTTATAATTTTTGAATGAATGAGATTAAAACTGTAATATGTACATACCTTTGCTTTCTGCAAATGTTTTCCATATTCAAAAAATTCAAAAATGTAAAGAGGGTTGTCCTAAAAGAAAAATCAAAGGACAAAAACAATAAAAATGTCAAAAAAGATGAAAAATATGAACCCCAAGAAAAGAAAAGGACCATGAAAGTGAGCAAGCCAAAATGCCAATCCTACTTTACTTTTATGCAGAATAAAATGATTGTGTGTAGCTTGTTATTCATGCCACAATCCATGGTAATCAAACTATTTAATCTTGATTATGCCATGCTTTAAATTTCATGTTGATAGTTAGAGAATAAAAATCTAGCCAAACAGTGTAACCTTGGCAGATCACTAGATATGTAGAGTAAATAAAAGGAGGTCAACTGTTCAATCTGAGCCCTTGGATTTAATACGGTTAGATTTAGTTAGTTTACTATTGTAAAAATAATTAAAAATGTTTGATAAGGGTTTGCTAGTTCAAATGCACCCTAATAAAGAGAAGTAAAAATGGTAGGATGAGTAGATGGGTAAGTAGAAGAAAGGTTGTAGAAGTATGGTGATTGGTTAGACAAAAGAATGTTTATCATCTTTTCCATAAAAAAAGTTCTAGATATCAATGAACAATCAAGCATGCAAGTGATATACAAAGTCAATTAATTAACTTCCCTCATTCATTTTACCCCTTCACTTAACTAATTTCCCATAATAAAGTTCAAAGTACTTAAAAACCCTAAGTCAAAGAGTCTCAAAGCATTTCTTTGACTTTTGGAGGGACTGGACCCTCGGCTCAATGACTTATAGGCGATAAGTACTAAAAACCCCCTCATAAAAATTCATCCCCCCCTTCACTTCATTCATTTTCCCTAATAATACTCCTTTCCTAAGGTTAAAATAGTTTTACCTAGGAAAAGTATTTATCCCCCCACATAAATCATTTTCATATCAAAAACCCACAAAGCACCATATCCTAAGTATTTATGTTATTATAGGAAAAGCATTAAAATATGAAGAATCATATACTTAGGGTATTGTGCCCCTTTCCGCTCATTTTATTGATTACTATTTTTTATTTATTAAATCCCAAACAAAAATCCTTTTTCCTCGTATATATTTAACTCCTACATATAAATTAACCCCCCTTAGTTTAATTATATAAGCTATGATTTTCTACCCAAACCCTGACAAACCCACTAACTAATCGATCTGTGATTAAGTTAGGTAAAACCCACCTAAACCCTCCGTTAATGACCCCGACGCCTTAACCCTACTTTAATCCCTCATTAATCTAAAAATTGCCGCACTTAAGTGCCCACTGGGCCCCCCACTACCCTTCGTGCAACTTCCTCGCCCGATCACTGTACGATCGCTCCCCTTCACATCTGATGACCCTTATCCATATTGGGCTGGCCCGAAGTCTGAACATTACCTGCTCAAAAAAGTTGTTTTCTGCCCGGCCCCCGATGCTACGTGTCAATCAATGTATGGAATCGGGTAGCGTCCCCCCAATACCACCGAGCGCCCAAAAGTGGTGTGATGGAAACCACTTACCACCTTCCTGCTACATGCCAAAATGGTTACTGTTCACCTGCTACATGACAAAATGACCATTGTTCACCCGTACCCGTCAAAATTGACTTTCGCGCATAAAGCCAAAAACCCCAAATCATTTGTTATTATCGTTTTTTCAACTGTAAACCTCCATGCACACACCTGTGAACATCAAAGTTGGAAACCTACGTCCAATTGCACCTTAAAGATGCCACAGAGCACCCATTTGACCTTCCAACTTACACAGAGTCTTTTCGACCATTCGTAGTTGCCAGTCGACCTGTTCAGAGCTAGTTTTCCTTAAATTCCAATTATTTAAGCCATAATTCACTGGAAACCTGTCAATTTCAGAACCAATTACTAATTTTTATTGGTTAAAGTAAAAAATTAATTAAATAAACTCTAAAAACTCAAACCTACTTTGTACTAAACCACCATTTCCCTAAAAAATGGAAAATCACCTCCTCCACTCAAATCCACAAGAATTGGGAATGGCTGCCCTAATTGCCATGGATGGTAGACCTATTTCCACTCCTCATCTGGACCTCGACAACTTCCACCTGGCTAATAAGGATTTCCAGATAAAATATACCTCTGTCCATGAATCCCCTCTCAAGCTATACTACCGATACAGAGACCAATACCTGAACCATGCTGATAAAATTGGTTTCTGGGAGTCCAATTTGCCCAAGTACCAATTCCGTGAAGTTCACATTTTCCCAGAAATTGTCCAATACTGCCATGCAAATTATATCCTCAGTCAAAGAGTAGTGATGTCCCCTAACCAAAACATACTTTTCACCATCACTGCTGAATCAATCAATGAAATGATACAAATCCAGCCTAGACAAAACTTGACTCCCCTCTCCATTGGAGATCTATTGGACTTATTTCCCAAGCTTAGCCCTGCTAGATTGGCGCAAATAATCCAAACCTTCATTGTAGAAGAAAATTATACCACTAAAGAACCCCCTACATATGTGTATACCATATTTTCCCCATTTGGCTAGGACATTGTAGCAATGATATCCAGTGTCCTAGGTTATACTACCAGTGAGTATATAGATGAAATCATCCTAGCTTTTATGTCCATATACACTACAGGATAGCCTCCTGCTGTTATTTATGATTATGCCAAGTTTATAATTGATAGGATGCATGACTAGTTTCTCAGAATGAGAAATAAGAGAGTCTTCAAATAGTCCTCTATTATGTACCACCTTTTTCTATATTTCCAATCAGACAAGCTTCCATTCACCCTGTAGAAGCTTGATACAAAAGGCCAACCTAGATCAGTGATTTTCTGGACTCCATTGATCCATAAATATCACTCCCGATATTCATGTATAAACTTCATAGACCTATTTATATATCCCATTGTGACAATGTTGATAGGAAGCCCTCCTCCAAGAATTAGTTCAAATATAAAGAGAATCCTACAACTCTTAAAACAATCCAAAGTGGGTGATTGGTACTTGTACCAAAACCACATTGAGATCATGATTTATAGTTGTGAGCTGACCCTATACAAAATACCTAGATACCTCCCAATGAGGTTATTTTCTCTAGAGTACTATAGGCAGATAACAAATTTAGATGAGATACACTTTTTTAAAGCCAAAAAGAAAGCCTAGCTCAAGATCAAAGTCTAATTAGGTCCCTTTATTTGTAATAGTAGAGAAGCTGGAAAGGAGGCAGAACTAATCCTTCAAAGATTAAATCCAAAATAGAGCTTCATATGGAGATATGATCCCTTGGACTTCATCTACAAAAGAAGGAAAAAAACAAAATGGCTCCCTATATTCATCATCGCATCCCTGAAATAGAAAAGTACGCCAACCAATTGAAATGGGTGGAAAATACTTTAGAGGACAGGGATAGTACTGAAGTTGCTACGGAAAACACATTTATTGACCTAGAGAAACAACTTGATGAGGGTTCTTTCCTGCAGGTGCCAGAAGGATCGAAGGTACCAGAAGAAGCAGAAGCACCAGACCTATTAGAGGTACCAAAAGAATCAAAAGTACGAGAGTAATCAAAGAAAACAGATATACCAGAGGCCACCATGAGTACCCCCCTAGTCTTATAGACTCCTCTAAATGAGGAGAAAAGCCTCAAGAGAAATAGGGAATAGGCCACTACTTCAGAAAGAGCAGCATCACAAGCTTATGTAGAGACAAGCCAGGCTAAGGGACAAAGAGTCAATCATGTCTCTGAACATGAATATACAAAGGAGACAACTAAGGTTTCAAGCACAAAAAGAGATGGAAGTAGGCTTGCCACTCCACCTGGAGGCACTCTAGAACCTTCCACATCACACACTCAGATGTTGGAAAGGAAACAAAGTGTTGAGGTATCCTCTTTTAGAATTCCAACAGATAAAGAACAAGACATGAAAGGGAGATACAAAGAAATAAAGGCTATAAATGAGAGACTGAAAGCCCAAAACTATGCACAGTATCCAAAAATGACCCCTACCAATCAAACAAGGCTTATGTTAGCCTATGATGTTAAAGAGGGGAAAATGTAGATGAACTTCATCAAGCCGACCAGTCAGCAACCAAGGACAACAACATATTTTAAAAGAGTGGATTTTGAAGTACTGGCAAGGGATATTCATCCCATTGAGTCACCAGATTGAGCTGCATAAGAAAATAGGTCAAATTATTTATTCTACACTGATAGGGAAAGCCATAGTAGGCCACCAATTGTATAACTCTTTAAACAATATGTTAGTTTAGTTTCAGTTGGAGAAGGCCTCCTCACAGACCAAAGATATAAGAATCAAATCCTTAGAGGACTTAGTGATAGAGTTGGGGCATGATCCCAAGGATGTGAAAGAAACAAAGCAGCTAATTAAAAAGAAGAATGATGACAATGTTGCACTGAAGAAGCAGCTCAAAATTCCCCAGCTGCATCACCCTGAAACAATGGAAGTCCTAGAAGCACAAAAATGACATGAAGAGATTATGGACCTAATACTAAAGCTAAATTATTAGCTTAAAGAAATAGAGAAGGAGCTGGACACTTTGATTCAGTTCAAGCAAAGTGACATGGCCACAACTTCCACAACTGCCATCCCCACAGTGACAACATATGTTCCTTGCATAATGGCAACATCATTGGCACCTACAGATCCACTTGCCACAACACTACCAATTACAACTGAGTCCACTACAACAGCAGGTAATTCAACTTAGAAAACAACAGAACTGTTAAAAGCTATGGAGGAGATGTCCATCCAAGCTATAGAGATCAAAAGCTTAAAGGTGAAAGTGGCAAATTTAGAAACTGACATTAAACTTGCCCAAATTCAGCAAAGAGAAGAAACATAGAAAGCCCTAAGGATGGGTGAGAAAATCAAATTCCTAGAGAAAGATTTGACACTGTAGAAGCCACTAGGATAGACTAAAGAGATGCTCTGGGCCAATATCATTGACTCTGTCAATGATATTTGGCCATCAATCCAAGTCATATTTGGGCAGACAGAATTGGTAAAGGTAGCCACTGAAGCTATCTAGAAAGTAAGGGAAGAGTTAGGAGATAAACCTGAGGATGCAAATCGACTCATCCACCTCCTGGACAGTAAGAATAGATATGAGCTACATGAGCTTGGCATAGAGGATAGGATTAAGCCATCCTAGAAATTAAAAAGGTTCTTTCCAAAAGAAACCTCATGCTCAACTTAGAATAAAAATGTTGTAGCATGCTGGTAGCCATTGACAGATTCATGGCTAAATTTCAAATTTTGAGGGACAAATGCCTTCTCGGTCTTATGGTCATCAATAATAAACTCATGACCCAATTGGACTATAGTGATAGACTTAGGAGGTTGGCCAAGGAACAAGCTAGCTCTTCAGGCATTAAAGCCCTGCCAACTGGAAAAGTATTGTATGATACTTTGGAGAACTCGTTTTTCCTAGAACATGAGGTGAAACACTTGTTTCTCACCAAACCAAATTTTGCAAAATACACAGAGGAAGATGAAATTTACAGAAGAATGTTGAAAATGAGATTGCCTGAGACAGAATGGTGGGAGAAAATGATAGATTTACTATGAAAAGTTTTACATCAGAAAGTTACCACAGTAAATCTGAAGGCAGGTGAAACAGGTAAAAGACAAATCAATAGGGTCAAAGGGTAACATAGTTAAAGAGTATCAGTAAAAGATCAAAGTAAAGAAGATTCCAATGTAGGAATACCACAACTATAAACCAGCTTAAAGCGCTCTAACTCAACAAAAACAACTAGCAACACCATAATAAAAGGGACAACAAGAAGCAATTTTACATCTGTCTCTATCTTTATGCAAGCATATATTCATATTCCCTAGATTAAGTCTCAAGTTGTTTTGAGATATTTTGTGAATATTTTTGTATAAATACTTCACATTTCGAAGTATGTAGGGTGGATTCCAAGACATTTCTATAGACATTTTCTCTCAAACCAAAATTCTATTGTATCAATGACTAGATTGTCTTGCTAGATCAAGGAATAAATATCATATATTTCACAGGATTCTTGTGTAAAATGAAATACAAATAAGTATTCTCTCATGTTTATTTTTGTTTTCTATTATGTTTCTTCATAATCTTGTTTGTTCCTCTAAAATCTAAATGTATAACAAGGAATGGTATTTCAGAAATTGCTTGAATGCACTATGTCATGACTGTTTTACATTTTGAATGTTTTCTCCTAAACTATCTTAGCTAAGGAATTCTTAATTGCTCCTTAGTTTCCATAGTTTCTCCTCTGGTCTATAACAAAGGATTCTTAATTGCCATTTATTCATGATCACCCTCTATTCTTCATTCTGATCTTGGCCCAAGGATTCTTAAGTTCCCTTTCACTTTGATTATAATCATTTCATCCATTAGACCTGAAGATTTGCCTTTTGTTTTGCTAGCCTGCCCTGTGAACATCTCCCTTAATGATCTGGTCCAATTCTGCTATCCATTTATTGGCTCCATATCCCAATGGCTTGAAGACCTTGCTCTATCCATCTGCTCTAAGAATTCCACCACCCAACCTTCAATTCAAAACAAAACCCCATGAACAGTAAGAACTAGCCTAAAATTCCATAAAAACAAAGCTAAATTATAAAGAGAGAGCCCTCTCTGGACTTAGGTTGGCTAGAACCTAAGCCTTAAAGATTGGTTTGTGGTTACCTCGTATGGTTCCTTCTTTTGATAACTTCTAGGGAAAACTTCTGAGTGATAACATACTGGCGACCATAATGGGGATTTCAAACCCTCAATCTTAATAAACCTTTGAGAAAATTTCAAATCTTTATTTCAAGCCTCTTGAAGGGTTTATTAGAAATTATTTACAAAATTTCATAAAAAAGAAAGTAATTAAAAAAGCTCGAAACTTTGGTGATGAGCCTCATAAATGGGTAATTATATGGGCTCATTTTACCTCCTAACCTAGTCAAATCAACCATTCTCTTATCTTATTGTATGATTTTCTGATTATACTTATGCTAATGGAGTGAGTTGAGTTAGTTATGATGCCATGTGGTCTAACATGTGTTTAATGCAGATTATTGATGAATTTTGAAGTGAAAGTCAAGGATCCAATGGACAAAGGGTAGAAATAACTCAAAGTGGACAAAGTATAGGACTTATAGGATGGAATACCCCTCATTTATTACTCCTCACTTTGAATTCCCTTCATTCAAATCAGAGTACAAGCAGCCAAATCATGCACTAGAAGGCAGCCAAGCAAGTGGAGAATGACTGATGATTATCTTGAGTTTTGGGAGCCAAGCATCCCTGATTTTAAGGAAGCTATTGGTAGCTTCATTTGTATAAGTAGAGAGGCCTAGGGCCTCACTAGGGTTGGATTTTTGTTGAATTTTTAGCTTATGCAAAACCTGCTCCAACTTCGAGCTCATTATTTTTGAGACAATTTCATGTAATCTTGTTATTGTTTTGATAATAAAGATGGAATCCTTTTTTAGCTAGCACTAAGTTACCTCATAGGGCTGAAGCTCTTGGGTTAGGGCCCAATCCAAGTATCCAAGCTCCTCTTTACTTGTATTTGTATGTTTTATTTTAGTTTGTAGATTAGGTTGTTGTTAAATGTATTTCTTTTATGGTTAAGAATAGACTGCTTTTGATGATTTAGTAGTTTGCTTCCATTTGTGCTTTCTATAGCAGGTTAAGCAGTGATAAAGAGAAGATTCAAAAGGCTAGAAACAGTGCCTTGGCCTCACTTCCTCCCTTTGGGACCATGATTTGAGGCAAAGACCCTCTTGCTGCCCCAAAAACATAGATTTTCCTCATTCATAGGACTTCTAGTGTTTGCAGCTTTTTAGTAGATTAATATTCTAGTTCTGTTTTGTTTCAGATCTTCTTCATCATGCTCACTTCTTTATTTGCAATAGTATCTTTCATGCTTTCCTTTCTTGCAGCATTCCTCAACATTTCCTTTCAGAGATCATAGTTTAGACTAGTTTGATGCAAAACTCTGTTTTTCTAGATGCACTCATCTTACTTGTTTGATATTATTGGTTCATTGTTAGTTCCTTTGCAGCAGATTTCTTCTAGTAGTAGGCCAGCTTATTAGCCATCACATCCTCCATCTGATCCATGCCCTATAGTTTGCCCAAATCTCACCTCAATTTTGCCTTAGTTTCCTACATTTTCCATAGAACTTCTTCCTCTCTCCTGGTGATTCTTGGTAGAACCTAGGGACTCTAACACCTCATTTCAACCTTCATCCACCTTTTCCACCCTCTCTCACACCCTCAAAATAGTGAAAACGGCTCTCGACCTCCTCCTGTAGGCCTCCTGTAGAACGTTGTTTTTCCTCCTTTAGATTTGTTGTGTCCTCCTATAGATTTTCCTATAGGCTTTATTTTGAAGGCTCAGTATGGAAAAAGCCTCTAGAAGGAAACCTAAGACCTTCTAGGACCCATCCACACCATCCTTCATCCTCTTGAGTCCCAAAGACACCCTCAAATGCCACCTATTCACTGCCACATTCACACACAATAAATTATATGCATGTCAAATTCACATAAAAATACATAAAAATAAAAAAAGATGCTTTTTGCTTATTCACTTCCAGAAATAATTTAATTAGATGTTGTTTACTTCCTTGAGTAGGTAATGTTATTACTTTCATGGTTTTCATAGTGCTTTCTGCAAAATTAGGATTAGTTGGTTAATTAGGGTTTACTAGGTTTGCTTTACATTTCATTCTTTCTCCTTTCTGCAGTTAGGGTAGCATCTATAGAGTAATCTTTCTTTCCTTTCATCACATATAGAGCTTCTTTTGGAATCCACAGAATTTCGCTTGAGCTCCTAGTGATCTTGCACTGGCTGACCAAGTGACAACCTATAGTAAGAACTAGTACTTGTGCATACAACACCGATGCTTCCAAGTTTGCTACGAACTATCGGGTTGATAAGAGTAAAGTAGGTAGCCCAGGAGTTGCAACATTATTGCTGCAATACTGGTGCTCACCACTTTTTGGGACCGTTTCGAGGGAAGCGTCATAGTATTCTATGATTACTGCTTTCTTCTATTTTCTATTGTAGCATTCTGCTAATAGTTTATTTCAGCAAGAGTAGACTAGTCATTTCCTTTCCTTTCAAGTTCTACATTTCCTTGCTTTCTTTTTCAAATTCTGCAAATTTCATTTCAGTTAGTTGCAATTTGTTTTGTCCAATCAATCTTAGTTTTTCAGGTACTATCAATGTGGGGAAATTGGAAACAAAAGCCAACCAAAAATATTTCCTTTCATGCCTCGTAGGAATAGAGATAACTCTGGGAAATTTATGCCCAACACCCCCACTAGCCTTCTCTCTTTTTCGGTAGCTGTGATCAAGAAGAACCCTTAGGTGAACATCAAGACATATTTGAAGAAACTATAGGGGAAGAAGAAAGAAGAAAACATTCCTTTGGAACCAATGGCTGAACACAGAAATGCTAGGGGGAATGGAGAGAGAATAGAAGGTACCTTTCCCATTCGGGAGACCAATGGGGAGACCAAAATGAAGAATATAAGCCCTTCCACCCTACCTCATTTCAATGTTCTGACTACAGAAGATCCTGACACCTTTTTGTTCGAGTTTGTTGTTATCTGTCGAACCTATGACTATGCAGAAGATGAGAAAAATTTGAAATTGTTCCCTTCTACTCTCAAGGATGCAAAACTACGCTGGTTCATTGGATTACCTAGCAATAACATCACAACTTGGGCTCATATGTAGCAAGCCTTTAACAACAAGTATCAAGACTATTGTAGGTCAAAAGATACTAAAGAAGAGATTTTCTGAATGACTATAGGAAGTGATGAGTCCCTATAAGACTATGAAGAGAGGTTCCAGCTCAATTACAAAAGGGTTGGGTGTACACTTGATCCCGAGACTTTGAAGCTGGTCCTGCTCAGAGGAATTTGGGAAGATTTTTTAGACACCCTCCATCTATTGGCTGGGGGAGACATCTACCAACTATCCTATGAGGACATAAAGATTATTTTTAGAAACCATTCTAGAGTAGCCAGAAAGAAAGGTAGGGGGAGTCAACCCATAGCCAATACCTCTTCCTCTCACTCATCCATTAAAGGGGAAATCAGAAACATGATGGAAGACTTCAAGAGTGAGATGCTACAGACTCTTGCCATGTAAATGGATACCTTACATATAAAAAGGAAACAAGAAGAAGAAGACAGGGCTTTGGCCATTTTTTGCCCTAGATGCACGAGGAGGTATCCTAGGAATGAATGCCCATAGAACTCTATAGAGGTTTGTTCAGTCTATGAAGAGAATCATTCTATAGATAAGTGCCCTTCCTTGCCCGCACTTAAAGCTGTATATCAAGGGGCTAAGGGAGTCACTAAACAACTTTATTACATAAACCAAAGGAGGCCACATGGACCTAGACCATATCAACAGGGGATGTAAAGGACATCTTAGGCATACTACAACCCCAACTAAGTCACTTCCATAACTTCTTGGGGCCCCCGTGATCATCCTTTCTAGTCCATCTCTCCTCCTTGGTCCTTCACATCTCCATATCATGCCCAACCAGCCACCCATTCATTTCAATCCTAGGCTCAGCCACAACCTTAGTGGAATGCATCTCAGTTTTAGTTTGTAGGTTTCTGTGGAGTGGTTTTTGAGAAATTGAATTCGGATGATCCACAGTGTTCTTCATTCTTATTTGTCGACATTTCGAGCCTATACCAAGACTCATCATCAGGACTTGATATATAGAGAGGAGAAAAGTGAGAGATAAATAAGGTCAAGGAGGGGTTTGAGTAAGTAAAGATCTGCTTCCTTTCTCTGTATTTTAACCCTTGTTTTTTTGAGATCACGAATTTCTTTCCAAGTGTCCCCTCCGTACAGGGTAACAATCTTAGTTTGTAGGTTTCTGTGGAATGAATCTCATTAGGGGTGGAGGCCCCAATAAAACTCTCCTCCCACTCTTTTGCCTCCACCACCTACCTAACCATAACTGTTATCTCCTACTCCCCCAAAGCAACCCCAAATGCCAGCCTAGCCAAATCCGAACCTGAACAACAAACATGCTTAGCAAGTGTATAGTGGGGAACCATCATGCCTAGCTTATGCTGTGGAGATTTAGGAAATTAACTTGTGATCTGGGAAAGCTCTCCCAGATATCCAACCTCCACCCAGGGCGATTGAGGAAGATAAAGAGGAAAGTGAACCTAAAACAAATCCACTCTTCCCTGAGAGACTATCTACGATGGTCCAGCCTACCCAGAAGAAACTGAACTCATGGGAGAACTGAAACATTTATGTGTAAAGATACCACTTCTCCAAGCCATAAAAGATGTGCCTATCTACAATAGGTTGATCAAAGAGAAGTGCTTTAGGCATCCAGGAAGGTGCAAGAGAGATGCCCCAACCATCAATGTTATAGGGCAATTGTCTGACCTGATGTTAGGGAAGGTAATATTTCCAAAATATCTGAACCCGGGAAGCCCAGTAGTTGATGTCCACATCAATGAAACCATGATCCCACACACCTTGATTGATCTGGGAGCTGCCATTAATGTCATGACAAAGGACACAATGCTCAAACTCAACCTCCAAGGCTCCTTGAGGAAGAGCACGACCATGCTACAGTTTGCAGATTGCTCCACCATGACCCCTAAGGGAATTGTGGAAGATGTGATGGTCTCCATTGATTCTTAGGAGTACCTACTGATTTATTATTTCTCCAGCCAAAAGAAAAGCTCACTGGGTATCCTCTCATTCTGGGAAGACCCTGGTTGGCTATCGCTAATGCCTACATCAGCTGTCAAGCTGGGAACATGACCATAAAGAACGGGCACATGTCCAAACAATTAATCCTATATCCTCCTACCTAACCCTTGCTAGAACATGATCTACCTCTTTGGTTGGAAGAGGAATATGAGGATGAAGTCTATTATGCACTGCTTTGTGCATTAGAAATTGCCATGGGGGGAAAACCGCAAGATGAGGATGATATGATTGAAAATCTTATTCAGAATCCACCTCCTAGTGTATCACCATTAGAGGACATAATAAGAGAAACCAAAAACAACCCCTCAACTGATATTTGTGTGGCCAACTCCACTCCTCTCCGTTTTAAGAATATAGAGTTCGGCCCAAAAAGAACCTTGAAAATCAATCCATCCCTATCCACTTCCCATGAGAAGGAATTTTGTATCCTGTTGAGAAAACACCTAGATGCCTTTGCTTGGAGTTATAAGGAGATGAAGGGAGTGCACCATTCAGTATGCACTCAACATATATACATCAAGGAGGATTGAAATCCAATCAGGCAGCCTCAAAGGAGAATTAATCCAACACTTAAAGATATTGTTAAGGAAGAAATGCAAAAATTGCTGGATGCAGGATTCATCTATCCCATCTTTGATAGTGAATGGGTCTCTCCTTTGGTGCTAGTACCCAAGAAACATGGTAAGTGGAGAATCTATGTCGACTATTGGGAATTAAACAAAGCCACTAAAAAGGACCATTTTCCTTTACCTTTCATAGATCAAGTGTTAGACGGTCTAGCGGGGAAAAAGTTTTTCTCTTTCCTATATTGTTTTAGCGAGTACAATCAAATTCAAATCAATCCAGAAGACCAAGATAAGACCACTTTCACTTGTCCTTGGGGTACCTTTATACCAAGTCCTTCCTTTTGGTTTGTGCAACGCTCCATCCACTTTCCAAAGAGCTGTATTGAGTATATTTTCTGAACTGGTTCATGATGCAGTAGAAATATACATGGATGATTTTACTCCTTATGGTTTTGACTTTCAAGAAGCTTTGTTTAACTTTGGAAAAGTTCTGGATAAGTGTATTGAGATGAACCTATCCCTCAGTCTAGAAAAATGTGAATTATTGATGACTGAAGGGACCATGCCAGGTCATGCAATATCTTAGCAAGGACTGTAGGTGGACCCCAACAAAATTTCCATCATCCAAAGGGTCCCTGTCTCCGAGAAAACTAGTGTCTTTTTGATCTGCTAGTCCCACTAATATTGGAAGCTATCTTAGAAACAAACTATCAAAGTAATTTGTGATTTCCTCTATGTATGATAGATAAGAGAGAAGCAAAGGACCAACCTGGATCTTCTTCTTGACTCCTTGCTTGATTTCTCTTCCCCTTGATAGAGCTTGCAACTCCTCTCCTACTTGTCCCGCTTAGAGAATACCTGTAGAAACAAACTAATAGAACACCATAAAAGCATCTATTATATCATAAAAAATGCAGAATCAGAAATACATTGAACATAAAATGGCATTTACAAATAACAAGATTCACAAGTACACGATTGTATGGAGGAAAAACCAAAGAAGTTTATTAAAATAGAAGGGAGAATTACAACCTAGTTGTCTGATCCAGCATCATCCTCCCAGCATCACAACCCTCTTCACCTCATGAAAGAGAAAGATCACCCAACAATACAATGCTTCTTCTCAAAGACAAACTATCAGCACTTCCTTACAAATTACAAAACTCCAACCTCCATATCTCTCAAATGAGGGATCCATTTATAGATGTTTGCAAAGGTGTGAGTCATCTATGGGTTTTTTATTAGTGTCATTCCACTTGTAGTTCTTGGTTCCACTTGGAGATTTCTTGGATCTCTTACTCATCCCTAGGCGAATTCAGAGAGGCAAGTGTCTAGGAGAAGTTTCTAGAAGATTCCATGAGCATCCACTTAGAAACTATCTCAGACATTTGTCCATCCTCGCTCATCCCCCCCACAAAGGCTCTTTAGTATGCATCATACCTGGCTAGTGTAAGAGTCAGTATGCATCACACCGTGACAGTGGAGCAGTCAGTATGGTCTAGTTTGTGGCAGTTCTAAGTTGTTTTTCAAGTGGAACTTCTGGGGAATGATGTAATCAGTTGACTATGATCCCTAGGGTATGAAACACTCTTTTACGGGTTAATGAACCTTGGTTTATCAAAAATAAGATTGGGGTTGCAGTGCCCAAATATGTCTATAATAGTTGCCCCCTAAAGCATGAATCATAAATCTTTTTGATGTCGGGTGAAATTCTTTATCATGAGGATCTGAGGTATTGAACTGGGAAGGTGAACCTGTATAAGATACAATACAATACATCATCATCATATTATTTTCATGATCTAGCTGAGGCGGGCATTCCCATGCTCAACTTTATAAATTCATTTTCATGTACATAGGACAGATAATCGTCTGCAGTTGTAGACTGGTGATTCTTTATATGTAGAGTCATCATCCCTTAGCTTGGATGATCATCTGTGAAGCTTCTGTGTACATTTGATGTCTTTATATTCCTAACTATATCACAGCCTGGCTGGATGAAACGAGATCCAAGGTCTTCAAGCTTGTTCAATCGTTGCCTGATGTACAAGTCGATCCATGTGAAAAGATGTTCTGAAGTCGAACATGGAAGGACATCGCCTGATTACCAGCCAATAATGTAAGTTGTTAACAGGCGCGAGAGGAATCACCGATAAAGATAATGATCCTCAAGGTACTACAGTACAATTCACGTGTGTGAATATATGATCTAACGTTGAGTACCACGTAAAATATTTTGGTCAAAGGCTATTGATGTAAACCTATCACCGGAAGTGAGAAACTTGCCATTGAGGCATGCAAGTTCCAAAGTACTGAAAGGGTTGTTTCTAAGTCAACTTCTTAGATAATGAGTTGATGTCAACAAGAAGTGACCCATCGTAGGAGGGCCTTGATGTATCCCACATCTATGACACGAAACGTAGCAAATGATTTTCTTGAGGTGAAAATGATCTGATGATACAAGGTTCAGGAGTGGCGGTCATGAAAAATGGCGAGTAAAGGTATTACAGCAGATGAGGCATTAACTGGATGGTGGATTCTTTGAATGACTTCTCTTGAACATATTAGCGACACTAAGATGGATTGGTAGTGTTAACCCCAAAAATGGATGGTATGGAGGACCAATGGTGAAATGACCAATGAACGGAATAATCCAACCCGACTCAATCAGGATGATGGAGTGAAAGTGTCATGTTCAAGAGCGGCCTGCTACCAATAAAGTTCTTCAAGTTTTCTTCCCTTTTTCCCCAGTCATTGCTGACCATGTACCTCTTTATTTTTGTCAAGCTTGAGGAGGATAACATATGCTTGATCTATAATTTTCCCTTCGGGCAAACCTATCGCTACGTTTTAGCGAGCCTAGCAATAGTGAAACTTGTTCTTATCTGGGTGGACAAGTTTGTCACTATTGTTTTAACGAGTTTAACGACAAGGATAATTCAGTCCTTTTCATGTTTAGAGTGTTTGAAAAGGGATGAAAAGGAAACTCCAACAGTCCTTTTTCGTAGCATGATCCCTTAAGTCCGAAAAAGTATAAAATAATACGAAAGTGATGACTTTTAGATCGCTTTTTCGAGCCGAAAAAGACAAGCACTCGATCTTTTTGTGGGATCATAATCCCTCATTTCCAAAAATATTAAAATTTACAGGAGAGATGGCGTTTCCTCTTACTTTACCAAGCTGGAAAGGCCAATAGCTTGGAAATCTTTCCATATTTAACGAGTCTAAAAAAAGCTTGAAGGGGACTTGTTTTTGAGGAATGAGTGGCATTTTAGGGTAGCAACTGGTTACGGGTAAGCTTGGAACTTCTCAAAACATGGTGATGTGAAGAGGGTGGCTAACAGAACCACTCATCGCAGCTGTTCCTCAAAAAGGGTAAACAATCAAGTGGAAGCATTTGATCAGCCAAAAGGAAGGAGGTGACAACAGAACACAACCAAGGCTCAAAAGGCTGATAGCATGGCAATAATAGAGGTTGTTTATTGAAGGCAGGTTTATTTTTTAATGAGCTTGAACCTTGCGTTAACATATGCTCAGTGGCGGGTTTATTTTTTAACGAGCTTTGACCTTGCGGAAACATTGCTCATCACAGTAGTCAAAGATGTTCAATTTACCATTTCAACACTTTAGATTCTTTCATCGATCATTCAACTTGCTCAATTGCTCCATCAAATTTATTAGAAATACATATATATGCTCGAAAAAATGAATTAAAACTAACATTTTACTTGAAGTACATGAACAGTAACATAAAAAAGTAATTTACCTCTCATTTTTATCATTTCATTTCAAATTTGGGATTTTGGAGCTCTGGAGTGGTTTCCCCCCCAAATTTCATCAGCTGATTTTGGGAGATCTAGCGGACTATTCTCCACGCTGTCAGGAGCAGGTAGGAGCTAACACTGAGCTCTTCATTTTCATTCCATCCTTTTTTTATTTTGAGAAAGTTTTTCCCTATTTCTAGGCCCTTGGGATTTTAAGAACTCATTCTCCATCCATCACACCTGGCCAGCATCAAAAAGTGTGATACATACTGAGCTAGACACTAGCCAATCAGTATGCATCTCACCTTGGTCAAAGGCAAGGTGCGATGGGCGCAGAAGGGAAACTTTGCACAGTGATTTTTTCATGAAAATTTTGCCTGTTTTTTCTCAAAATTGGATCCTAATTCATCTTTTTCTTGTGTTTTAGATTTTTGTTGGATCAAGATGGTCATCACATGGGATGAACGTGAACATGGAGGAAATGATTGCCTTACACTATCAGGGTACAGTTATTGCACTGCGAAACTGTGGCTTGCTAAAATTCTTTTGCATATCCAGCATGAGGAAACAAATCAGTTTGTTGCAATATTTTCTCAATGCTTGGGATCCGATCAACCAGGTATTCCAGATCAGAGGCAATTCTATCCCATTGATAGTTGAGGATATCTACTTTCTGATGGGGTTATCATGGTGTGGTGCCCCTCTCTCATTATCAGGATCCGCTCGTGGGGGTGAATCTCTGAGAGATTATATTTTCTAGTTTTGTAGAGATGTATCTCAGCCTGGAAGGGATGGCAAGATCAATATCTAGGATGTCATTGATCGACCCTTGAGGACCATTTTATTTACCTTTACTAGATTGGCTGGCAGCGCGACTCTTGATTTGGCCAACAGATCTTACATGCAGTATGCCCTGGAATGCCTGGAACCAAAGGTGTTCAACTGGTGTGAGACGATACTTCCTATTATAAAAGAACAACTCTCAAAGGTCAAGAATGGAAGATCCAAGAAATTCGGCTATGGTTCCATCTTGACTGCTTTCGCCTTGGAGAAGATTCCACTAATGCAACCGCAAAACATTTTACTAAGATTGCCAGCATTGAGGGAACCACGGATGCAGAGGTGGGTTGATCTTATGGCCAAACATGCTGGTCAATCAAAAATTTCCTTCTCTGATGCCTTCTTTGAGTGGTTCAATCATCAAGAGGTGGTCTTTGCAGAGTATTCATACGTCGGGATGGATTTCCGAGGCGACCCGGATTTGGCGTTACTGGCTGGCGAACAGTGGAGTGCCATAGGTAAAATGATTCGACCACATTTTTGTTTATCAATTTTATAATGTTTTTGTGTTTTTAAATGTTATCAAGACTAATTTAACTCATATGTGTGTGCAAATATTGGGCCAATGCGACTAGCGGCATGCCCATGGGTGGCAGCGGACGCTCTAGTAGAAGAAGCTGTCAGGAGGGCCATCCTTCGATATTTGGACATATCAGAGACCTTGGCAGTGCTGCAGGATCAAATTGAGGGCCTTACTCTCGGTATTCAGGATGTGAGGACCGATGAGTTACCCTTGAGGTTACAGCGCCACACCACTAGTGTGGCGAGTTGATGGACCTGACTTTTGCACATGATCACATAGGCGGTGACATGTTATCACCAAATCATTAGTCTAGGATGCTTTTCTACATTCATTTTGAGTTTCTCGATCATATGACCGATTTTTTCTTGGACACAAACATTTTGTAAAAACTATAAACAGTTATATATTTTTGATTTTCAGAGTTTTTATCTTGGTTAAATTATGCAATCCTAATGCAAATGTTAATGTGAAAATTCTTTCTTTACAAATGCTGCAAATGTATATCTAACACATGGTTTGCTAATGAATCGGTTAATGTGTTTAAGTTTATGGAAATGTGTTGAGATGAATGGAATCAAACTGTATTTCCAAAATCTTGACTCTTAGCAACATATGATAAATATTTGGGTTCCGACCGGAATAAATGCCAGTAAGCTGTAGAATGACGAGTTGCGAATCTAGCCTGACAACAAGCCAGTGTATGCCATGTGAAATGGAATCAGAGAGGAGCTCAATCAATGCGCTATACTCAATGATGTTATTCGTTGATCGACCAATACATATCCCCTGAAACTTACTAACTCATTGCTTGGAGCAAAAATGGCCCAGGCTGCAGAAGATAGATTCTGTGTACTATGACTAGCTCTGTTGGCATACCCAACAAATGATTCTGAAAAGTCTGACATCTGCAAAAAATGAAAAGTGGATTACCTAACCAAAATAATAACTCTAAATAAAACAAAAATGTAACAAAAGTATTTATACAAAGAGATAACTACACTTAATCAAGCATAGTAACGCTTAAGATACAACCCGTTTCGGGGTTGCAATAGTGGAATCCCATCATAATCCTCTAGCTCATAGGATCCTTTTGCCAATACTCATTTAAAAATGTAGGGACCCATCCATAATGGTTCGAACTTACCTGCTCCCAATTTGTCAGAGTCCTGATCATACAACAAGACCAAGTCACCTTCTGAGAAGGTACAAGGCTTGACAATTTTGTCAAATTGTGCTTTGACGCGTTTCTTATGTGCTTCGTTAGCCAATGTGGCATCATGACAGGTTTCTTCCAAGTAGATTAGTTCTAAGAAATGAGCCTCTTCCTCTGAAGTTTCTGGAAGCAGATCAATAGTGAGCTTGAGAGATGAAATTTCGCACTGAATTGGTAAGACAGCTTCCAGACCATACACCAATTAGAAGGGCATAAATCTAGTCACATTTCTCACCGAAGTCCTATATGCCCACAAGGCTGAGTACAAGATCAAATTCCAATTCCATTTGTGGACTCCAATCATTCTCTACAGCATGCATTTAAGGACTTTGTTGATCACTTCAACTTGTCCATTAGCCTGTGGATAATATGGAGTAGAACTATCGTGGGACATTCCTAATTTGGCAGTCAATTCAACCATCATGTGATTGGGAAAATGCAACCCATGATCTGTGACTATAGCCTGTGGGGCACCAAATCTAGAGAGTACATGATTAAGAAAGAAAAGAGCAACTGTTTCGCCATTGTTGTTTAATGTAGGCATCACCTCGACCCATTTTGTAAAATAGTCGACATCGACTATAATATACCCATGCCCCTTGGCCGAGGTGGGGTTACATGTCATGAAATCTATGCCCCATTTAGCGAATGGCCCAACAAAAACTACTGGGTGCAGCTGTGCTGGTGGTAATCTAGTTTTGTGATCAAAAATCAAGCAAGCATGGCAACTTTTGACTGCAACTATGCAATCTTTGAATATAGTGGGTCAGAAGTAACCAGCTCATAAGATCTTTTGCACAGTAGTGTAACCAGATAGATTCCCCCCACACGCACCTGAATGACGATCATTTAGGACTTTTTCGGCCTCGTCATGTGTGAGGCACCTTCGCAAAACTATATCGACACCATGACGGTAAAGCGTATCATCAATGATCATGTAGTCTTTTGCTTGGTATCAAATACATTACTGTTAAGAGCGAGAGGTGTTAGGCCTAAAAGTTTGGGTTTGGAGATAGACCAATATATCTCCGTACCATGGATTGCTTGATGATATCATAAATAGTGTCTCGTCCACGATTGACGCTCTAGATGTTGAATCGTTGGATGACGATGGGAGGTCACAAAGTAACTCCGTGAAGACCAGAGATTTCTTTGATTTGGATTTGGTGAATTCTAGATCAAACTTTTGCAAAATGGCTATCCATTTGGAATATTTGCCCCCCAGTAATTGACGTGACAGAATGTAGGTCATAGGATTGCAATCTGATAAAATGGTAGTTTTGTGAAAGAGAATATAGTGTCGAAATCTCTGTATTGCTTGAACAACTACTAAAGCTAGCTTTTCAACATAGGAGTACCTACTTTCTACATCATTTAATTTGTAGCTTAAATAATAGATAGGATGTTCTATCCCATTGTCCTCTTGAACTAAAACCATTGCGATGGTTGTATCTGTGGTGGCTAGATATAGGTTAAAGTCTTTTTGATAGTCAGGAGCATAAATTAATGATGATTTTACTAGGGAACCTTTTAAAGCATCAAAGGAAGCTTGCGCAACCTGATCCCAGTTGAAGGGTACTTCTTTTTTCAAAAGACGCATATAACCTTTGGCAAGTTCAGCATAATTTGGAATAAAAATCCTTAGAAAGTTTGCTTTCCCTTGGAGTTTCTGAATCAGAAGCAAATTTGAAGGTGGAGGCATGTCAAGGATTGCATAAACCTTACATGGGTTGAGTCGAATTCCATCCTTAGAAACTACGAAACCATGTAACTGACTAGAAACACAAAACACACACTTGTGTGGATTGAGTCGTATATTGTAGTGTTAGCAACAAAGAAATATGGCTCTCAAATGTTGCAGATGATCAGTTCGCTTTTGCGAATGAACCGATAGATCATCGAGATATGGTTGAATGATGTGCTTGATTTCATGGAAGGCATAGTTCATTTCCCTCTGAAAGGTTGCCCCTGCGTTCTTCAAACTGAAAGGTAGTTTACAGTACGCAAATGTGCCCCACGAACATATAAATGCAGTCTTTGACTGGTCCTATGTGCAGATATTGATTTGGTTGTATCCAAAAAATCCATCCATAAATGAAAAGATTTTGCATCCGGCACATTCATCAATTATCTGGTCGATGAAGGGTGTAGGGTAGTTTTCCTTTGGACATGCTTGATTTACATCCCTATAATCGATGCACACTCTAATTTTTCCTTGCTTATTCATCACAGGAACAATATTCGATACCCAATCAGTGAGAGGAATGGGGTAAATGAAACCAACATGCAAAAGTTTTTCGACTTCTGCTTTAATGGTAGCGACTTTCTTCCGGTGAACCGGTTGAAGCCTTTGTCATATTGATTTGACATCTGGATACATCTTGATTTCATGTTTAACAATGCTCGAGTCAATGCCTGGAATTTCTTCATATGACCGTGAAAAGACATCTCTGAATTTTTGAAAGAGAGTGCAGTATATTTCTAGTTTTGAAGGAGAACAAGATTTTCCAACATGAATATTCTCTATAACATTAGGTTTGGTCGAGGTATTAATGGCGACAATTTCTTCAATATTGGATAGATTTTGCTCGAAATCTATTGTATTTACAGTATTGGGTAGGAAATCAAAAATTGAAGGATGATTAAGGTCACTTGAATAATCTTTATTGTTATCTTGAAGGTGGGAACAATGGTGGTAATCTTCCCATGGCGTCTCTCCTATCATCATCAACTAAATGATTCCTCTGTCTGTAGAATGTATACGAGACCAAGGATCAGAAGAGGTACCATACTGTAGAGACCTATCTATCCAAACACTCACTAAGTGTTGATTTGGGTTCGCCGCCCAGGCCCAGAAAATTGATTGCTACAAAGATTCTATAGGGCTTGGGGGCAACACCTGGTGATGATCCATGTTAGTGTCAGTCTTTCTAGCCTTCCTCCAGTGATCAAATATGCTCTTACAAAGTGATTTTGAAGTGTCAAGGTCAAATTTTGTCATTTCAGTGAGTCTTCAAGCAAAATTTGGTCACTAGGCATTAGGTCTAGCGTTTGCTTTCACTCCTTCTAAAGTTGCCCAAATGTCATTCTATGTCATCATTCAGCTGATTTTATCATCATTCATAGGGTTTTCATTATCATGTCAGTGTCTAATGAGTCATTTTACATCTTGTTCATGCTTCAGTTGTGCCTTGGCAAGTTCATTTCCCTCTCCTAGGGTTTTGAAGCCAATTTCTCTTGGGCGGTTAAATCATCAGCAAAACTTGTATCCTGATGTTCATACACCTTCCCCTATCCTTAAAGTACTTTACCAAACACTTCCCATCCCTTAGATCCGCCAAATTTCTCATTTTTCCACAAACCCTAGTTTCTAGCTACAACCTGGCAATTTTCTAGGTTGGGCCTGTGTTTTGCCCTTTTGGACCCTTTCCCCTCACTCAATCTCTGATATTCCAATTTCCCCTGCTCCCAAACATCCCTCCCCACTCCCAAAAATTTCCCCAAGAATTTAGAAGCCCCCTATCCCCTTCATTTCGCTCCATTTCGACAAAATTCCTTGTTTCACACATTGGGACAAGTCGCACTCAAATGATGTTTCTGAGCAATCAAAGATGAATTTGGGAAAAATGAGAGATTTTTTTGTCCAAAACATGCAAAGGAAGAAAAACCTCCTTCACTTTTTTCACAGGTGTCATGGTTTTAAAGAAATGTCAAAAATACCGGCGAGAACGAAGGTGCTCCAAGGACAGTTGGCCAAAACACAAAAACGAAAGAAAACGCCCGATCCACTCCAAATTTTGGCCAAAGCCTCTTTGGCTGAGCAGGGTACTTGATTGGGGACTCCCAGCCCAAATTTCAAGAAATTTGGAGAAATTTTGTCATTTGTGAATTTTTTGTGCAATTTTACAGGTTTTGGCCATTTGAGTGGTCTCACCTCGTGCGCGACCAGTCATGGGGACAGCTCAGAACGGGCAAAACTCTACATTTTTGGAATTTTCATGCAAAATTACACTTTCCTATGGATGGGTTTCATATTTTATGAATATTTGGGCTCCCAAAAGCTCAAAATACATGCAAATTTTGACTTTTTGCCCCTTTTTTGAGTTGCAAAAAGATGCCTTGGGAGAAATGACTTTTTAGGGGTCAAATCAACTCCAAATTCAGAAATTCTAGTGGGGTTGGAAATTAGACTCATGGACCTTTCCAATGAGCTATCTTGCACCTGATTTGGACACCGGGAAGGCCCTCAAACAGAGCTGTCAATGCGCGCGACCAGTCAAAGTGAGGGGCGCGACCACTCAGGGAAATTTCACTGTTTTGACCAGTTCCGCCAGCAAAACACTGTTTTTACTTTGGTTGACTTTTGAGGCATGTAAATGATGGATTTTTGTGTAATTTTCATGGCACTTAGATACTTTTACTCTCCTTGAACACTTCTAGAAGTTTCCTGGATGTAAATGGTAAATATTTAATGCATGGATAGGTTTCCTAAGTTTTAGAGGCAAGTTGTTTTGACTGCCTATTATCTAGTGATTAGTTTAGAATTAGTTGAAACAGCTCCTAGGAAGCTGAGCTCGACACCTAGAGGTGGGGAAAGGAGTTAGATCTTCTATATTATGCCTTCTCTTACTCATTTTCATGTTGGACTCTTGAGGGAGAAGCTCTATTGTATATTTTACTTGTATCTTTGCAATTTGAGGAAAAGGAAGGCCAGGGTTTTGCAGACATCATTGTGGATTCTTGTGGATTATTGTGCTGATGGTGTGTTTCCTACTTGTCATTGTAAGTGTGTTATGTGTTCCATCTCTTATTCTATTGCTGCTAATTAAACAAAAGAAGTGATAAAGTTTGAATTCATGCATGCCATGCTCAGCTTTCAATTTTGTTTAATATTTATGTTTTCCACTGTCTAGAGAGGATTCAAAGTCATTGTTTGCCCTCTTTAGCCTCTCTTCTTTTCTCCTTGATCATCCATCTCAGCTAAAAGCATCAACACAAACTCCTACCTTGCCCCAAAGACCCACCTGCAAAAACTGAGCTCAATCCCCGCACCCTAAATTGCACTCCTCAATTGCCACCAAAAACCCCAAAAAAACCCCCAAATCAACCTCCTTATCAGTTTACTAGCCTAATATCTGTGTTACATTGATTGGTCATCTCTTCCCATTGAAAATTTAACGAGATTTACCGGAGAGAGCCTTCTCATACCCCGTAGGGCTAGCTACGAGGTGAAATGGTTTGATGTTGCCTTGAAGGTTTGCCTTTCTCAGCCTGAGGTGAAATCTCAAGCGCTAACAATCCACACTATCAAAATGGTTAGATTTCTTCTTAATCTTTGATGATGTAGAAGATATCATATGACAGGCTTCCACTGTGGCCACTTCCGCCAGATTAGTGGGTGGTGGGAGGGCAAAAGTACCCATTAAGGAAGGGTTTTTTAAGAGACCTACTCTGATATTTTGAAGCGATTCAGAACTTCCATGGATCAATGGAATGCTTCTAGTAGCTTGTGAACTGTTGGGGAAAAGGTTAGTTTGTCAACGATTGTAATCCTGCCTTGGAAGGGAAATGAAATCTTTCTAAAATAGGTTGACACAACGGCGGCCATAGCATAAATCTAGGGCCTTCCCAGTAAGATATTGTAGTCAAGATTTCCATCAATGGCTTCAACTTCAATTTCTACTGTCTTGCCCTCCAGTTCAACTTGAAAATTATTTAAAATCCTATATGATGTGTATGTTCTTCCATCAAATGCCTTTAAATTTGTTGATGATTTCGACAAGGGTGGCGAACCTAGAGTTTTCCAGCAACTCATTGACATAATACAGGTGGATGCCCCTGCATCAATGATCATTCGATGAATGGTTTTATTGAGGGCTTTTACCTGTATAAGGAAAGCGAGTTGGGCTGGTAACTAAGGTTTGTATCCTTTATGGTTAAAGGCCACAAGATTGGAATCCGCTGGATCGATCCCACCTATTGCTAATAACAAATACTTCTTTTGGGAGGGGTAGTTCTGCAGTACTCCAAGTGTCGACATAGCGGATGACGATTGAGCTAGATCTTCCATTATATTATAATTTTGTGCTACCTGAGCACGAGTATTAAATGTTGATTTATGTACTACTCCCTTTGGCAGCTTTATAGTTAATTCAGGAATAATGGGTGGAACAACTTCTAAGGAAGTTGTTGTCGAACTCCTAGTTTGATCTGTAGCTTTGTTGTTCGACGACTGTGGATTCTCGTAATATTTATTCCTTGTCGATATCAAAGCATAGTTTTGTTGCTTTGAGATGGATAGCATAAGCACTTGTGATGTGGAAGCATGATCGATAGCAACCATATTAGTTTTTGGGTTTAGAAACGGATCAGTCAACACCACTGAGGTAGTTGAAGTTTTTAAAAATTTCGTAACCTCAGCTTGATGTGGACAATTTTTCATGAAATGGTCCTCATTGCATATGAAACATGGTTGACGAGGTTTCTTTTGCCCAGTAGGGTTTTCATAAGATTTTTCAGGAGGTGAATTCTCCTATTTCTTCTTATTATTTTTCCCTTTCTTCTTGCCCCTTGGTTGCTTTGGATTCTTGCCCTTGTCAAATGACACAACATTAATCTCTGAGGCAAGAGGTTAGTCATTTGCTTTTTGACTAGAAACTTCAAGGGCTTTACCAAATGGAGCCTTTGCGGTTTTCATGCTTGAGGTATCGATCACACCATCACCGGCGTGAGAATCCCTGTTCAATTTAGGAGGGGGAGGAATGGAAAATTCTGGTCTAGGAGCGTCAGGAATTTTGTCATAGAGTGTGCCATACTGAGTGTAGATCAAGTATAAATATTGTGCATGAGCACTAACTTGCTCTTCGGTGACAACTCCTCGTTTTGCCACATCCTCAGTAATTGAAGGCAATAATGACTTAATAAACCACTCAGGTAGAAGCTGATGAGGAACATATGTCTTTACCATTCGACAACAATGTCGCCACTCATGAATATGATCAGATATGTGAGTGGTTGTTGTTTGTTTAAAGTTGGTAAGGAGTTCTGTCCCCGTTTTGTACCTTATGGGTAACTGAAAGTGGGTTAGAAAAATACTGGCAAGGGCACTGAAGTTATCAAACGAAGCTCTAGGCAAATCAATATACGATTTCGCTGCCAAACCAGTTAGCATTTGCTAAAAAAGGTGAAGCCTAATCGAATCATCATTTAGGGTGTTAGATGAGCACCACAAATGAAAAGTCATTACGTGATTTGATGGATCCTCACCCAGATTTTCGTTGAATTTAGGAATATCAGAGGGAAGTTTATGAGGAATCGCTGGCCACCAAGGGGTGTATGCAATTAGATCATTTGTCAGCTGGTTTAAGTCTGGTAATTCTAGAGTTGCTACAAAAGGCAACTGTTGATTAAGGTTTGGTGAAGCATACCCAAGATAAGAGGGGATTGCCTCACCAGTAGGTCGTTGCATACCAGCATAATGTATCTAATGCCAGTAACTTTAATAAGGTTGTTGGAAATAACCATTATAGTATGGTTGTTGGTAACTGTTTTGAAAAAAAGGTTGTCCATTACCTATAAGGCCTTGTTGCTCAGATCCTCGATAAGTTTGTTGGAATTGTGGTTGTTAATATTGTACCAGCCATGGTTGTTGGACCATTTGCTATTGTCCAATATTGGATGTTTGACCTAGATGTGGGGTGATAGTACCTATTTGAGCCTGAGTCATTCTAGGTATGGAAACACTAACCTGAGGTTGTGATTGAGTTGTAGAGACAAGAGCTTGTTGTATTGCAACCTAGGACTGAGGTTGACACGCAATAGGCAATGCTTGTACTTGCGACACGATTACAATAGCAAGTGTGGTGGGAATGTTCGACATAGGTTGGATTGGTTCCATTGAATATACAACCCTTGGTTGTTGAAGCAGTATTGGTACCCAACCGCTGGATGTAATTCCAGTTTGACCTAAATTTTGTTGTGAACTCTCATATGGTTGTTCTCCAGGAGGGAACAATGAAAAAGCATATTTCCCTCCATATGGCAGTAGTCCAATGTTCACAGGATATATCGGTATTTGAAGACTATTCTACCAAAATTGATATTGGTATGTAGGATAAATTTGCTGAGTTTCAACATAAGAAATACCAGATGGGATTCCAGATGAACAAATAGGAACAGACCATGTTGTCGAAATAGTCCCTGAGTGGACTCCAGCTAGTGATTGATAACTAGCCAAGACAGATGGAATACTGAAAAACATTGTAGGAATGGAAGAAGGCAGCTCTGCCGTAGCTTTATTAGATTACATAGTGTTAAATGTCGACAGTTGCTCAGACATGTTTAGTCTATCCAATATATTTCCTAGTGATTCAATAGGAACTTGCGATGAAGGATGATTAAATGTTTAGTCTATCCAATATATTTCATAGTGATTCAACAGGAACTTGCGATGAAGGATGATTAAAAGAACTAAATTCAGGAGTAGAAGGATACAAGTGGATCCTAGTTCCAAAATGTAATGGAGTACTGGATGGAAGATCCTCTACCATCTCTTCTATAACAATCAGTCTAGGTGGAAGAGGTAGACTATCAGGTCAGTAAAATATTTCTGGAGCCGAAGAAGGTATAGCTTCTGTAGTGATAGATACCAGGGGGGTGACACCTTCTAAATTCTAGAATTCAACTTCCAGATGTTTAGGTAAGTGAACTTCAGTCTCTGGATCAGCTCTAGCTGGAGTTGTTTCAGGAATAGAAGTGTCTAAACTGCGGAACTTCTTCTGTAAAGGCAGATGTACTAGAAATTATCGGAGAAACTGTAGTCTCTGATGATGTTGAAACACACATTTCAAATAAATCAGGAGAAGTGGACTCAGTTAAACAAGACTGTTTTTCCCGGAATGGTTTCGTTTTCAGAGTCAAAGATGGTTGACTCGCTAGTCTCCGCGAACGACGGGGTTTTGATTGACTTTCTTCCATGCTTGCGGATTACTTGATCAACTCAAAATTAAGAGGGGGAAACGTTATTCCAAATTAAATAAATTTTAATTACGCTTTGACACAACTTTTCTTTTTCAATTTTTAATAGTCGAGAAAAAGCTAAAGATGACTCTAGTCCCCTTCGATTTTTAATGAGCCTGAAGTGACAAGTGCTCAAATGGACCTTTTCTTTTAAGGAGTAAAAAAGGAATGAAAGTGACAACTCTCGAAATCTAGACAGAGGAATTACCAAACCAATCACAAAATTGCAATATACACCTTGGTGATAAATTAAAGAGATATTACCAAGGACTTATGTACAACAGTCAATCTTCCCGAATGTTGTGTTCAGTGCATTGCGATCGATAGGGCGACAAACATGACTTCCTATGGATAAAGGATATCACCTATTGTGGTCTCCCAATATATACTCGACGATATGGGGAGCACAAGTTTTTGCTAGCACTTGTCGTATCAAAGAGGAGGAATCACCCAACCTTTGATAAAAACAATAGTTACTACATTTTACAATGCCGGAACACATCTCTAGCCTAAAGCTGTAGATGTGTTGCGTTAGGTTCCAAAGCATTGTTAAGTACATTGAAATTTATTTTAGAGTTTATCTTGCTTAGAATTTTTCCTTTCAAGGTTCACCACGTGATGTAGATGTAAAATTTCTAATTATGCAATCTAAAATCATAAACAATCATTGTTTACTTTTTAAAAATGAAAATCCTAGCTACTAAGGAAAGAAGATTACGATTCTTTCAAACAGAGAGAAAAGAGCACACACTAAATGCACTTTTCCTAATTCATTTTTCACACACAGTCTAAATTCAAATGCACATGCATGTATTTGTTTTTCATTCCCTTTAGTGTGAAGAATGCCAAAAAAGAAAATTGAGTATAGATCTGAATTATTTTCTTCAAAGTGACATTTCGACGATTTCTTTTCAAAATGAAAGGAAGACTAAAAGACACTTTTTGATTTCGAATAGAAAGAAGCTTTTGAAACTTAAAATATTAACAATTCAAATCAAATACACGTCAAAAGGTTCAATCGACTATCTAGAGAAGGAAGACTTTACAACACTTCCCTTCTTTGACACAAAACGACAACTATGACACTTTTTGCACCAAAATGATAGTTCGATTTGAGCAACTTTTTGACTAAGGATCCTAAATGATAGAAAAATACAAAAAAACATTTACTAATCCTAATCAATGGAGGCTGGTATATGTAAGGCAAGGAGCTTCAACAATGATATACTGTTCATAAGCAGCAAAAACAATTAAACAAAGCTGAAAACAAGGACAAAAAACCCAAATTTCAAGGAGAGAAATAGGATTACTCAGTCATCGCACCTGTGCTTCATAGAAACAAGGATGCATCTCACCTACTACACTTGGGAGGTGGGATGCATACTGGATTCTAGTGATAGATAGTGCGATGGGCCAGGGAGCGAAACTAAGGTGGGTTTTTGCTCAAATTTGTAGCTAAGTTCAGTGATTTAAGCTGAGCTATGATGGATAGTGAAAAGCAAAGTACAGATGAATGATCTTGGGAGGTTACTGAGCTACCACAAGGGTGTTTAGAATGCTTGCAAGTCAGATGTTCAGTTCATAAACTAAACTAGATTGACTGAAGCAACATTCATCTACTATGCACTTGCAGAGTAGGATTAGTTTGAAGGCTATCTGGCTAACTTCAGGCTCTGTCTATAGTTTATAAAGTAAACAACAATAAAAAACAAACAAACTATTCGATACCCAGTGGAGTCACCATTTTTTTTCGGGAAAACTAGTGTCTTTTCGATTTGCTAGTCCCACTAAGATTGGCAGCTATCTTAGAAACAAAAAATCAAAGCAATTTTGCAATTTTCTCTATGTATGATAAATAAGAGAGAAGAAAAGGACCAACCTGGATCTTCCGGTTGACTCCTTGCTTGACTTCTCTCCCCCTTGATAGAGCTTGCAACTCCTCTCCTACTTGTTCTGCTTAGAGAATACCTATAGAAACAAAGTAACAGAACACCATCAAAGCATATCAATCTATTATATCATAAACAATGCAGAATCAGAAATACATTGAGCATATAATGGCATTTACAAATAACAAGATTCACAAGTACATGATTGTATGGAGGAAAACTCAAAGAACTTTATTAAAATAGAAGGGAGAATTAAAACCCAGGGCCCAGCTGTCTGATCCAGCATTATCCTCCCATCATCAAAGCCCTCTTCACCTCATGAAAAAGAAAGATCACCCAACAATACATTGCTTCTTCTCAAAGACAAAATATCAGCACTTCCTTACAAATTACAAAATTCCAGTGTCCACATCTCTCAGATGAGGGATCCATTCATAGATGTTTGCAAAGGTGTGAGTCATCTCTAGGTTTTTGATTAGTGTCATTCCACTTGTAGTTCTTGGTTCCACATGGAGATTTCTTGGATCTCTTACTCATCCCTGGGCGAATTCAGAGAGGCAAGTGTCATAGAAGAATTTTCTAGAAGATTCCATGAGCATCCACTTAACAGTCTCAGACATTTGTACATTCTCACTCATCGCACCCCATAGAAGGCCTCTTTAGTATGCATCACACTTGGCTAGTGTAGGAGTCAATATGCATCGCACCCTGACAGTGGAGCAGTTAGTATGGTCTATTTTTGGCCAATTCTGAGTGGAATTTTAGGTGGAACTTCTGGGGAATGATGTAATCAATTGACTATGATCCTCTAGGGTATAAAACAACTATTTTAGGGGTTAAAGAGCCCTTGGTTTATCGACATATAATATTGGGGTTGCAGTGCCCAAATATGTCTATAACAGTCCCACCTCCTCAAAAGGTGAGAGATGTCAAAAGTTTCCTAGGTTTAGCTAGGTATTACAAGAGATTCATTAAATATTTCAACAAGCTAGCCTCTCTTTTGTTTGGCTTCTTAGGCAAAGATGTCGAGTTCATATGGTTGGAAAACTTTCAAGAAGCCCTAGATACCTTGAAGAGTAAGCTTGTGACTGCCCCAATTCTGAGACACCCAAACTGGGCCCTACGTTTCCACATTCACACAGATGCCTCGAACAAAGCAATAGGAGAAACCTTAGGACAAACTAATGAAAAGTTACCTTATGCCATATACTTTATAAGAAAAAACTTGTCAAAGGAAGAGTTAAACTATACAATGATCGAGAAGGAACTCCTAGCTAACGTGGATTCCTTAAACAAATTCAGACATTATATCACAGGCTATCAAACCTTTGTGCACATTGATAATGTTGCAATTAGATATTTAATGAACAAACCAGATGTAAATGCTCACATTATCATATGGTTTCTCTTACTGCAGTATTTTGATTTGATCATTATTGATAAGCCTGGTAAAGAAAATGTTGTTGCTAACTTTTTTTCTAGAGTAAATTTGTTTGCAAGTGAAGAAGGAATGGTGAATGACCAAATGTTAGATGAACACCTATTTGCTATCTCAATACTCTCCCCATGGTTTGTTGATATAGAAAACTACTTGGTTTTGGCACAGTTCCCACCACACCTGTCCTCAAAAGAGAATAGCAAGATAGTAAGGAAAAGCGCCCCTTTCACTTGGATTGGGGGAAATCTCTTCAAACTTGGCCTAGATCAGATCTTGAGAAGATGTGTCAGGGAGGAGGAAGTCTTTGACATCCTCTTGACCTGTCATGATGGGCCTTGTGGATGTCATTTTGCAGCAAAAAGAACCACCTTCAAGATATTGCAAGCAGGCTACTACTGGCCCACTATTCATCAGGATGTGAGGAGATATACTAGCCAGTGTGATCGGTGTCTGAGGATGGGGAAACCTACTCCAAAGGATGAGATGGCCATGCAACCTCAAGTTACCTTTGAGTTTGAGAAGTGGGGCATGGAATTTTTGGGTCCTATCAGCCTCCTTCAAAGCAGAAACAATACATCATTGTGTGCATCAATTACCTGACAAAGTGGGAAGAGACAAAAGCAATCAAAGCAGCAACAGAGGAAAAAGTAGCTGAGTTTTTGAGAGAGAACGTATTCTACAAGTTCAGGTATCCAAGAGAGTTGGTCATGGATCTAGGTAGTCAGTTCACTTACAATTTGATTAAAGACCTGCTCACACATCATATAATCAAGCACAGGACTTCGACCCCTTACCATCCCCAAGCCAATGGGAAAGTGGAGGTCACTAACAAAGCATCGGAAGGGATCCTGATAAAGGTAGTGAGCAGTAGCAGAAAATACTAGGTGGACAGCTTAGTTGAGGCCACTTGGGCCTACAACACAACATGGAAGGCCACCACAGGGTTCACACCCTATGAGCTGGTCTATGGGAAAAAATCTTTGTTGTCAATATAATTTGAACTAAATACCCTAAGGATGGAAGCTCAGTTGGACCTATACCTCAGCCATGCATAGAAAGAAATATTACTACAGCTCAATGGATTGGATGAACATAGATTGCGGGCCCTTATCCATACCGAGGTAGTTTAGCTTCGGAGAAAGATATGGCATGAAAAAAATATCAAGGAGAAGAAATTCTAAGAGGGAGATTGGGCACTATATGATTCAAGATACAAATATTTCAAAGGAAAGCTAAGGACAAGATGGATGGCACCCTACACTGTGGAGAAATACAATGACAATGGTTCAGTTCTAATCAGAACCATTGATGATGAAGACATTCCCATGCTTGTCAATGGACACCAGTTGAAAGTCTACAAGAAACCCCTCTCTAAGCAAGAGTTCATTGAAGATCTGAATAAGACAGTGATGGTAGTGGAGCATGTCTTGGCCTCCACTTCACCCACTCACTGAAGAAAAATAAAAAGAGAAATAAAAAAATAAGGACTCAAGTGAAAACCTCCATGAGGCACTGGAGTCCCATCATTGGGTTGAAAACCTCTTCTGAGGCAGTCCAGTGATGTCAAAAAAAAAAAAAAACAAAAAAAATAAAAAATAAAAAAAAACAAAAGAGAAAAAAG